>OVBE01003585.1:0-26384 GCA_900406425.1 Iberis pinnata
GCGACGGAAAAGCGACGGATATGCCCGTCGCTTTTGCCGTGTTTTCTTGTAGTGACACAAGTATTGTCTTACCATTCATCCAAAAAAGAATCTCTCAAAGACCCACCCTGTTTTTTAATGATTAATTTGAACAAAGTTTGTGCTTCCATGTTTCTAAGATAACGACAAATTGCTAGAGAAATATCATAAAACACTCCAAAGCATAACCATGCAAATCTGGGAGTGAAAGCAATAGTGAAACGACATCAGCCAATTTTCATAACATTCATCAAAGTAGTTGTTGCTCCAGTCATACTTTATCTAAATCGATATTGAAAAGGGTAAGGTAAATGAAGACATATGTTGCCTTCCGCATAGAAGCACCAGTCCTCCATGCATCTACAGTTTATGTCATTGTTTTCACACCTTCTAATACCATATACACAAGAGTGACAATGTGACATATTCAATTGTTGCTTAGAATACCATATTTCATAACACGTTTTAGTAAATAAAAAGATGATTGACCTGTTTAACTTGTTTCTCATATAACCTCTTAATGTTTCAAATATTTTGTAGCCGCTACACGAAAACAAAATATTCGTATTCTTCATAGTTTAACCTATACAATTTTTTCTATAGGTTCGCACAAAATATTGCAATATTAAATTGCACATTCAAAAAGGTCTGAATCCTTTGGAAACTAATTCCTAATAATTGAGGGCGTTTGTTAAACAATCAGATCTAATACAAATAGATCAGAGCATTGGATATATATAAAACAAATTAGATATACCAATAGATTTTATCTTCGTCTTTTTCGTTGGTGGTTGCACTGACCTCTTCAGCTATAACAGTCGAAGATACTTAAGCATCGATGTCTGTCCTTATTGGCTCTGGATTTTCCTTCATATCAGAGCTGAAGATCCTCGCCGTATCAAATGTGATTAAGCTCAAGGAAGGGTAGAATATAAAACGATTAAGATCTCATAGAATGTGTAGAGGCAGATTTAATAAAGTAATGTCGCATATATTTTTCAAAGAAGGTAGATATGTACTGCTAGAGACTAAGTACGTAGCTTTTGTACTTTCATTTTCACTTGATCACGGTAATTTTCTAATGGTGATGTGTCAAGGAGAGATGCTTAGGTGTCATCACCTTGTGAGTTCTAAACTCTCTCTTTATATAATAGATTAGAGATCAATACCTTTATGGTTTATTATAAGACGTCTACAAGAAACATAATTTCTATAACAAGAAAAAGTTTAAGTGGAACAAACCTCTAATCTTTTTTAAGGTGAATTTATTCATCGAATAACCCACTCATTAAGTTCTTTAGATTTTTGTAAAGGCCTAAAGTGTGATATATTTTCAATTGATCAAAAGAAATAATTTGAGAAGAATCAATTTATGGTTGAGACCAACATGACAACTACTCTTTAAGTGAAAACCATTAAACTATCAAATAACTTACTTATTTTATTTTTAATGGTTCTAAAAAGTGACATATCTATAATTTACCAAGAGAAAATAATTTAATAATTTCTCAAGAAAAATCGATATATAATTCTCTTCATGAAAATCACTAGACCATCAATTTATTAAAAAAAAATCAATAAGTCAATCGTTACCTCATAAAATGACACACATTTTTTTACCATATCCACTAAAATTCACACAAGAACCATCATACTTAGCATATAAATGGAGCATCAACAAAATGATCACTGCAATACAATCCTGGTCTTTGAGTAAACCTCTGTTTCTTCAAGTACTCTCTTGTCCTCAACACAATCTCCTTATTAGTAATCTTCTCTTCCTTCTTAAGCTCCAACAATACCATTTGAATCGCGTTACTAAACGCCCCAAACGCTTCACCAGATTGTTTAACATCAGCTGATGTTTCATTAGTTTGACATCCACTCAATAGTATCCCTTGATCTGGAAACAATCTATTGCTTGTTCCTCTTTCATTGATCTCAAGATCACTCTTAACTTCTGTCCGAATCGCGGGTTTTACATTGTCTTCATTGTTTAGCATATGTTTTATATACTCTAGAGAAGTTTCTTCAACCTTATGAAGTAGTCCACTTTGATCATTTCTTTCTTTTAGCTTGTTAAGCATAACTTTAATAAACTTCTTCACTTTCGGGCTCGAATCTTCACCGAAAATATCGAAAAGCATCGGTCTAATTTTCCCGATTTCAATGTTTTCATTTCCGGTTTGAAGTTTAAGTTGAGTAATGAAGCTTTCAAGTGACAAATACCGCGAATTGATAGCTTTATCATTAGTCTCAATCTCTAGAGGATCTTCATGATGAGAACTCCAAATTCCGCAAAACATTAACAACTTCATCAAAACACTATGAAAGAAGTTCAGGATTTGGAACTCGAAAAAATGAAGTTTTGGTTCTTGGATTGGTTTATTCTTGGTGCTATCTCCTATTTGCTCCTTAGCTTCATCAATGAGTCCACCACTATGACAAGAATCTGATATGAATGTAATCTTACATCCTTTTGGAACTTGTTCTACAAGATCCCTGAAATCATCATCTGTGTTAAAATCAAAAGAAAACAATTATGATTATAGCTTATCAATGTTAAAATCAACATCAAACTTAAGGCTTAAGAGAGGGCATAACTAAAAGTTGATTTTCCTATGTATGAATGTTTTTTTGTAGTATTGTGAATAATCCGGACGAATCGAACTAATCTCATTGTATATTAGGTGAAACATTTGAGTTTAATAGACCATGATATTCGACATCAAAATCTACTAACTTAAAACAACGCTAGAACAAAAATTACATACATGCCTTTTACAAATTCGGGTTTTAGTTGGGTTTTTGATTATATTTCAGGTTTTTTGGTTTGGGTAATTAGGATTTTAATTGGGTTTTAGATCCAAATACCTGAATTATTCATGTTACTCAAAAATACAAACTATAAATCCAAAATACAAGACAAAAAAGTCGAAACTATTCAAAAACCTTAACAAAAAAATTTGGTTCCATATCGGGTTTCGGTAAAAAAGAAAAAATTCCGACCTGAATCCGAACTAAAATCTATTCGGTTCCAATTTAAGATCATATGTAGTCGGACCTCAAAAAACCAAAAATCTGAATACCCACTCAAGCGCTAGACTATATATTCTTTTTTCGATATTTCTCCTACCTAGAGTATTATGTTTATTTTAAAGAGTTCGAATCTAGACACTAAACATGGATTAAACATGGATTAAACATGGATTAAACATTCATCCCACCAGAACAACAAAAAAAAAATGATAAGCATACTATAAAAGATTAATCATATAAAAACCAAGAAAATAAATATAATTAACATTGATCTTAATTAAGTACCAGGTATTGGATTCATATCGCAAGGAACAATACATTCATCAAAACCAGTTTGATCTTCTTCTCCATTTTCTAATGGAACTCTTATACCATGTCCACTATAATGCACAACTAAAACATCACCGGATTTTGCTGGCTTTATAAGTTCCGACAATGCATTTCGGATGTTTTTACCGGTCGGTTGAGTATAAGATTTGTCTGTATCGATCAAAACTGTGATGTCTTCTTCGATGAATCCGTATCGGTCAACGAGACATTTGTACATCCGATGAACATCGTTGACACATCCTTGTAACTCTACTTTGGTTCCTGGATAGTTTATTCCTATCAAAACTGCTTTCTTTCCCATTTTGTTTTGTGTTTTAAAGATCTTAATTTGTCTGATTTTTTTGGATTCTTGATGGTTTTTATATTGATCAAGATTGTTGTTAGGAAATTGTCAAAAAAGAAGAAGATGATTATTGTAAAGCATAAAGTAACATTATTTTAGAAAAGATTATAATAAGTAATATTAATTGAAAAAAGAGGAAAAAAAGATTCGTAATACAGATAGAGAAACATAAAAAGTCTACATGACAACAACAAAATAATGTTAGTTTATGCCTTTAACAATTTTTATTCTTTAATTAATATTAGTATATTAATACAATAATAAATTAACTAGAATTTTTAAAAGTAGTTAATAGATAATGCACTTGTACTAGTTATGTATAATTTTATTTGTGGAATATTGGTCAAGAAAAAATTACGTAAAATTTTGAAAATTCAAGAACGCCGTCTGTGGGGATCGAACCCACGGCCACGGGATTAAAAGTCACGCGCTCTACCACTGAGCTAAGACGGCTACATGACTTAGCGGCCTAATTTATTATTTAAAACTGGTAGTTTATATGTTCTTTTTAACAAGAAACTATGATACTAATCTCAAGAGTTGCATGAAATAGCAACAAATTTAGTAATGATGAATTCTAAAGCCAAATTAACAAATCTAAGCATAAAACTAGTGACTAGTAGTTTATACAAAACATGTGAGTTTGAATTCATCATATCCTATCACACTCTAATCCAATTGTTATTTTACTCAACTTTTTCAATTATTTTATATTTGCAATGTAAATAAAAAAAACTTAAGAATTGGTGGAAGCTAAAGCACACACAACATTGAAATATATGATATTAATATATGTATGATGAAATATAGGAAAAAAATCCATTGAAATTAAAATGTAACAAATAATGCACAAACCACATAATTACTTGTTCATCACAAATCTCCAAATGCTTTTAAGAGAAAATTACAAACATGAGAACCTTTTTTCAACATATGAATGGAGCATTCACGTAAATATCATTACAGTACAACCCTGGTCTTTGCGGATATCCTGTTTTTTCAAGAAACTCTCTAGACTTCAAAACCAACTCTTTGTTAGTTATCTTACCTTTTGTCTCATCAAGTATAATATGTATAGAATTAGTGAATGCTCCACAAGCTTTCTCTTTGGAACCTACATCAGCAGAAAATTGATCAGTTTGACACCCACTAAGTAGAATACCATTATTCCCAAGTCCACCATTACTTGTCCCTCCATAGATCTCTTTCTTGCTTTTGATTTGTGTCTTCATTACAATTTTCAAATACTCTTCATCATTCATCTTCTCTTTCAAAAACTCTGTTGCTAGTTTCCCAACTTGTCCTAACATCAAACCTTTATCACTTATGTTCTCATGCAAGTTGCTTAAGATCACCTTCATAAACTTCTTAACTTTTGGAGATGCATCTTCTCCAAACACATCAAAAAGTGTTGTCCTAATATTCCCAACTTTGATATCATCTTTTCCAGTAGATTGTTTCAACATATTGATTGATGTTTGTAATGGCAAAAATCTGTTTCTTGCATTGACTATCTTATCATCTTCTTGTTGTTCTTCATCTTTTGAACTAAAAAGTCCAAAAGGACATTTGAACTTTTTCTTGGGTTTCTTTTTATAACTTTCTCCTATTTGTTCTTTGGTTGAATCTATGAGACCACCACTATGACAAGAGTCAGAGACAAATGTAAAGGAGCAGTCTTTAGGCACCTTGCTCACAATTTCTCTAATATCATCATCTGGAAACATAAAAATTATATGGAAATATGAATTAGTTTACACACAAAAAAGTATATGAATTTGAAATGAAGGAACTATGATGAGAAAGTCAACTCTTTGAAGTAATTAAATTCTCACAATAACAAATTTAATTATAAAGTCAACGATTTAATGAAATTATATATATAACTTTAATTAAGTATATATATTAATTAGAAGAATATTAATATATATATATATATATATATAACGTAAATTGGTCTCATTTCTAAAAATGTAAGCTTTCCACAAATATATAAAAAATATAGAAAATAAAATTTCTGGTTTCGTTTTCTCATATACCAAAGAAAAAAAACATTTGAATTTCTTATTTTGTTTCCAACAATTTGTTTTATTTGGTTAGGTTTATATCAGTTGCATTGTGAATAATATTGTCAAAGTATTTTGGTTTTATATAAAAAAAAAATTAGTAAACTAAATTCATATAAAATAAACCGAATGAAGAAAAATTATAATTTTTCTTTACAATATTGGATTTGGTTTATAATTTTTATTTCCAATTAAATTGTAAGAAAGAAAAAAACAACTTATTTTGGCTTTGGAAACAACAAAGTTTTTGGTTTTCAGTTTTTAGATTAACATCTTTTATGAATAGTATATAGCTTTTAAAATATATCAATAAAGATTATTATTATTTCGATGATTAATTTATTATATGAATTATCACCATTCACAAAATAAAAAGTATCTAAATATAATTTGTCTACAAAATCCTTTTTACAACAAATTATAAAAGTAAATAATACCATATTATATAGCAAAAATCTCTAGATTAGATACCAACTTACCGGTGATGTAGTTCATATCGGAAGGAACAATACACTCATCAAAACCAGTATCATCTTCTTCTCCTGTCTCCGGTGGCAACCTCGTACCATGTCCACTGTAATGAACAAACAGAACATCTCCTGATTTTGCCGATCCAACTAGATCCGACAATGCCTCTCGAATGTTTTTGCCTGTAGGTTGAGTTTTAGACTTGTCTGTATCAATCAATATAGTGATGTCTTCTTCCAAGAATCCATACAATTCAACAAGTGATTTGTTTGTCCTTTTAACGTCATTGATGCAACCAAATAACTCTTCATAAGTTCCAGGATAATTAATCCCTATTAACAGAGCTTTCTTCACCATTGATTTGATTCTAATACAAATTGATTTAAAGCTTTTTTTTTTATAAAGATTTAAAGCTTTTTTTTTTGGGTGAGTTTTTGTTTTATGGTTGAAGATGGTTCATTCATCATGCTTTTATAATCATGTTTGTATTATTTTTTAGTTTTAATATTTTTTTTAGCATTAGTGGGTGTTGTTGTTGGACGTTTTAGTGGTATTAATAAATTATTATTTTTTATATTCAATAGTTTTATTTAAATGTTGCTAGACGCGTTGTCATTTGGTGTTCTTAACAGAAAACATGTGGGCAATTAATTTATTTTTAATAAAAAAAATGTTTGATTCAAATCTTAGACATGTGGACTAGCCAAGATTCAGTTTGAATATTTGAATCGAATCGAACAAATAAGTAAGGTTACTTTTTTTTTCTTCTGGTTCTCTGGTTATAGGGACTTCTTTCGCCGAGTGCAATACAATTTTCGTTCAATACGGTCTCTGATGTTTTGCATGTCTCCTTCCTCTTTCGATCGGTGCTTGTTTTATCTGTTACATCGTTGAGGTCAAAATGTCTCCTTCCTCTTTGCAATATCTAATGATACTTGGAAAAATGTTGAGGTCAAAAACGGTCATGATGAAACTAACGCCTTAACCAGCCACCAGGACTATGTCTTGATCAAAATCACCAAACCTCCGGAAGTACATCTCGGAGGATACGCGCAACGATCGTCGAACATCCGAGCAGCCATCTCTGCACTCTTTTGTCCTTAGTCGAGAAGGTTTTGTCCCACCTGATTTTTTTATCACTAAGGTTTTAACGAGGCAAGATGGTTCATTTACGACCCATGTTCGCGGAAGACTAAAAACCACAGTAGATTCAAAACGACGACAAGTAAATCAGGGTTTTTCCGATAAACGCCTTGGGCTCCGGACATTGTTTACACACAAAAACACGTGCATGAGACATACGATCAGCTTGCCAGCGAGCTGAACCTCACGAATTCAGCTCGTCGATTAGCAATTTGAATGCCTCAAATTCAGCCCGCCGGTGGCGAGCTGATTGCGTCTCAAGCTTCTCGTCTCTTGTTTCATGTTATTCCGAGGGTCTGTTGAGTTATGCGACTAAAATCTATAAAACTCGTATTCGTCCCGAAGTAGTCGTATAACAGTTCCGGTTATCCCAAGTACTGAGAACATCGTGAGTTATACGATTATTTCTTGTGACTTGCGGAAGAATCGTGAAATCTTCTCGTATGAAATTTATCGTATGAAACATTAATAGTTTGTCGAAACAACAAAGGCTATCTTAGCTACGCAATTGAAATCATCTTTCTTCGTAACGGTCGTGAGGATACAGTCGTATTCGTCGACCGTGTGAAACGAGAACGATTAGATTTAAACGTCGACGTCATCTCACCCGCACGATCGATAAAATCTCTCTGTAGAGTCTCGATTGTATCATCGTACTAAGTCACGGGCCTCCAGTCAAAATCGTGAAATTGCCTAAAATGTAGAACGATCTGATGAGGCCAAAAACGCGTAAACGGCCCACTTGCGATTCTAACCGAGAATCAAGCCCAAGCACGATGGCGGTCGTAGCTTGTCCTGCAAGCCGTGAAGAAAAGGAAGAAATCCAGAAAAGGAAGATTTTCGCGGAAGAACGGAAGACGGAAAAGGAAGATAGACCGACCTTGAAGCTTATATAAGAGAGATGATGAGGAAGAGTGGGGACATATTGAACCTTCCGAATCAGAAGACTTAGGGATTTTTAGATTTTTATTTGTTCTTAGAGAGTTGCGACTCGATTAGGCTGTTCACAGTTTTCGCTCTTAGTTCTAGGATATTCACCGATTGTTCTTACTGTGGGAACTGCTTCCTTATTGTAAAACGTCCACGAGAATCAGAATAAGACATCTCTTTCCCCCATTTCGTATTCGTTGATTTCGTACTCTTTCATTTGTTTTCGCAATCTGATTTTGTTAATGTTTGACTCACAAAAATTCAGGATCTCTGGAAAGTTAGAGTTCACTCTAATTTTCCGTAACTAACGGAAATCAACAGTGCAAATCTCGGTTCCCAAAAAAAACATGCAACAACAGTCTCTAGGATCAGACATAATTCCTTTTCATCCGACTATTGATGGTCAGGGCATAATGGAAATCAGTTACAACTAAGTTTGGTGGTTACAATGCTTAATCCGACTCATCAGAATGTCCAAGCTCTTAAACAAACATTGCCTCTTGCGTGGAAGGTGGAGGGTAGAGTTACTGCTCGTGTGTTGACAAATATAAAAGTTCAATTTTTTCTTCAAAAGAAACATCATATGCTTGGAGTTCTTTAAATGGGGCCTTGGAGTTTCAAGGACTGGATGATTGTTATTGATAAATGGACTAGAGGCAGTTTCCTGATTATATCCACCATATAATTTTTTGGGTACATATTCTGAATATCCCATCTGATTATCTTAATGAAGGAATGCTAAAGGAATTGGGTCAAATTCTTGCTTCTATTGAAGAGGTCAAAACCCAATAGCCAAGTAATGGGAAACCTGCAGAAGCATGGGTTCCTATCAAGATGGATAAATTTGCTAAACTCGTCTTCACACGTTATGTTCAATTTGAAAGATCTGAGCCACCGACTATGGTCCGTTTTGTGTTTGAATGTCTTCGTAAATTCGGTTTCAAGTGTGGTTCATTATCTCATGCGGAATCAGATTATACTGAAAATATGGAGGATAATGTGCATGCTTATATTCTTTTAGAAGACCCTCAACAAGCCTTACCAGTTCCTATTCAACATGATCTTGCACATTCAGAGCTTGCTCAAATAATACCATCTCTTGAAGTTATAACTCGCAGGCAAAAATTAATCATTGAATTAGGAAAAAAACATAAAGTAGATCAACTTATATTGGAGGATGAAGTTTCTTCTAGTAGACCAAGATTAAACACATCTTTAATCATTAATCATTAAGGGGAGGGTGGAACCACATAAACTACCCTCTGATCCATGAAAATATTACATTGGAATTGTCAGGGGCTGAGGTATACCCTGACAATTCGTCAACTTTTTAAAATCAAGAGTATATACAAGCCTGATTAAATATTCCTCTCATAAACTATGAATAAGGATAAATTTGTAAGATGTATAGGTCATAAGCTGGGCTACTCTCAATGCTTTCTTTGTTCTCCTATTGGTAAGAAATGTGGAATAGCTGTTTTTTGGAATGAAAGTAGTACTGTTGATCTTCCTTTGGTTTCTTCTGCAAATTATAGTGAATTTTGTGTAAAAGACCAGGGAATCAGCTTTAAGTTAATATATATATTTATGGTCCCCCCTGATATAGCATCTAGAGTCATATTTTTGAATTCTCTGGGACAACATGTGGGATAGTAGTTTTGTTCATAACTGCAGTTTATATTTTGGTGATTTTAATGAGATTAAATCTCATGATGAAAAAGAAGGTGGGGTTTACGTACTATGAGTTCTTTCTTTACTTTTCAAAAGTTTCAATCAAATTTTGGTCTGGTAGATCTACATACATATGGAGAAAAGTTTACTTGGATTGGACATCATTTTGGCCATGCTGTTAAAACAAGAATTGATCGTTTCATGGCTAATGCAGATTAGCTGGATGCATTCCCAAATGCAATTGTTAGATTGTTACATTGTGGGGCATCTGATCACAGACCCTTGTTAATATACACCAATCCTTACCTCTTTTTAGATATGACAATAAATGGTGTAAAAATCCAAAGGTTTCATAAATTGTTTAACAAGTATGGCGTAATGATTGTTCATTGATTTATCCTTTTCATTTCTCAGAGGCATTGACTAAGTGTAGATAGAGTATATCAAGATAGAAAAAGACTTATCAAACCATCAAATATCTAAAAGACAAACTACACTTAGCTTATGAGCATGACAGCAGAGATTATCATCATATCCTCTCTTTAAAATCGCAGCTAATGGTTGCCTATAAGCAGGAAGAGGCCTTTTTAAACCAAAAGCAAAGTATTGTGGTTGAAGAATGGGGATCGCAATTCAAGATATTTTCATTATAAAATGAAGCAAAAGAGATATGTGAACATAATTGTAATGATAGAGGATGATTAAGGAACCATTCATCATACCGAGAAAGAGGTTAAGGCTGTCTTTATTGAATATTATACCAATCTTTTTATTTAACCTTAATTATCTGTTCGTGTAGATTATTCACCTTTTGCTTCACTATAGTGACGAGTTACAATCCATATGAACCAGTCTCTTACCAAAAGCATTGATGATTTGGAAATTTAGACAGCTTTACAACAAATGGATAATGAGAAGTCCCCTCGCCCAGATGGATTCACTCTAGGTTTTTTCAAACATCACTGGAAAACAGTTGCTTCAATTCTTATAGCTTTTGTTAAGATTTTTTTTGTCCAATCTACAATAGATCTAAAAATAAACCATACTTTCCTTTGCCTAATCCCAAAAACTCAAATCCCCAACATCCAAAACACTATAGACCTATTATCTTAGCAAATATTGCATATAAGGTCATATATAAAATTATGGCTAATAGGTTTAAACATTTTCTTCATCAAATTATATCTTAGAATCAATCAGCCTTCATTCCAGAATGACTGTTAACTGATAATGTTTTGCACATGAATTACTTCATTCACTCACCACAAGGCAAAGAGTAGACCATTATATGGCTTTAAAATTAGATATTATGAAAGCCTTTGATAAAGTCAAATGAGAATTTATTGAACTTATGTTTAGAAAACTGGGTTTTGTAGAACAATGGTGCACCTGGATAATGAAGTGTATCACTACTACGAATTTATCCATCTTACTTAATGGCATACTAGTGGGAACCATCAAACCTTAATATAGAATACATCAAGGTGATCCAATCACTCCCTATATATATATATATTATTTTCATTGAGGGTCTCTCTTTTTTAATAAACGACTTAGTCCAAAAAGGAAGGATTCATGGCTTTAAATCAAGTGGTAATGGTTTGGCTATTTCACATATATTGTTTGCGGATGACTCCTTACTATTTTTCCGGGCTACAGTTGCCGGATGTGGGATTTTGTTGGACTGTCTAAGGTATTATGGATGCATATAAGGACAGAGGGTTAATTTTTATTAATATTCATTGATGTTTAGTCGGGATTGCTCTACAGATTTATGTGTTCAGATGCAACAAATCAAAAATATTCCAAAAGTAGGTGGATTAAGACGTTATTTAGGTTTACTTGAAGTTGTGGGTGGAAACAAAACAGAGGTCTTCTCATACATCAGGCAAAGGGTCCAAACAAAGTTGGATAATTGGTCATCAAAGTTGTTATCTCATGCAGGAAAAGAAACTCTATTAAAGGTTGTTATAACAGCCTTGCCTGCATATACTGTGACATGCTTCCTTTTGTCCAAGAATATAACATATATCTTAACTACTCAAATGCGGCGCTTCTGGTATAATTCCTCATCAAACCAATCAAACATCTATTGGATTTCTTAGTCAAAGGAATCAATTTCAAAAACAAGAGGTGATATTGGATTTAGAGAGCTTCATTTGTCTAATATAGCATTTATGGCTAAGCAAGCATGACGATTGTTAACAGTTCCTGATTCATTGTTTGCTCAAGTTTTCAAGGCAAAGTATTTCCCATATACGTATATACTTCAAGCATAATTACAATCCAGAATAAGTCATGATCTGAGGAGTTTATATACTGGTCTTGATCTCTTGCAACAAGGTATTCATTGGTTGGTAGGTAATGGTTATACCATAAGGATATGGAGAGATAAATGGATACCAAGAGATGAGTATATGGTTGCAGAGATGGTTCACCAAAACTCTAATGAAAATATCACAATCCATTATTTATTTGATCCTAGTAGTTTTTTCATGGAATCCTGTCCAAGTTTCCAATTATTTTTCAGTTGTTGATGCAGAAGCCATTATAACAATTTGACACTCTCTGTTTGGATCACCTGACATTCCAATTTAGGAACATTCTCATTATGGGGCTTACACTGTTCGTTCAGGGGCTTACACTGTTCGTTCAGGCTATCACTTTGCAGTTAATTCATCTATTCAACACAATGTAGATAGTCAAATAAGATCAGTTGTTGCTTATACTTGGAAGCTCCCAGTCACTCCAAAAATCTAACACTTTATGTGGAAATTGTTATATAAAGATCTAACTGTTGGACAAGAACTTCAAAAACAAGGTTGTCAAAGGAGAGTTTTATTGTGTCATTTATGTGATGAAGAAGATGAAATAATAAATCACCTATTTTTTAGTTGTCAGGTTTTAGTTGAAATTTGGGCAACTGACTCATTTTGAGAGCTTTTCTATTGCTAAGTTAAGCACTTGTATTCTGCAAAACCTCAACATTGTACTGCACTTATCTTTAATCTTTACTGATGTAGGTACAAAATGCCTATCTCCTTATCTGTTATGGTGAATATGGAAGGCTCGGAATGCTCTTGTCTCTAAGAAAAGATGATTTGTTATCCCAAATATAATTAACAAGGCTCCGATTGATCTTCAAGAATTCTCTTCTGTTGTACTTCATGATCCAGCTCAAATGGCTTCTAAACAGACACATCAAGTATATGAATATTATATGGAATTGAATGAGGATCTCTTATTATACTCAGATTCTTCTTGGATAAATGTTTCAGATATAATTGGTGTAGGTTGGATACTTATGAAGCAAGGTACAATTTTGATGCAATGTTCATCATCAATGGCAGAAACTCAATCACCTTTTGATGCAGAAGTATACGCTCTACTAGATGGACTAATGCATATCTCAAGACTGGGTCTATCAAGCACCTA
This sequence comes from Iberis pinnata, assembly GCA_900406425.1. NCBI lineage: Eukaryota > Viridiplantae > Streptophyta > Magnoliopsida > Brassicales > Brassicaceae > Iberis > Iberis pinnata. The sequence continues at coordinate 13,444 of OVBE01003585.1, forward strand.
CAGTTCTTGTTGATTGTAAGGAATCAGTTATGCTTCTAAAACGATCTCAAGCTTCTCAAAATTCTACAAAATTGTGAAGTGGGACAACTTCAATTCCAATTAGGGATATATGTAATTTAGCTAAGATTTTGCAAGTAAAATCGTTTGTACATATATTTAGGAACTAGAACAAATGGGAAGATCACTTAGCTTATGTTGGTAGAATATCAAATGCTCTACCTTTTGTAAAACTCTTTTGCTAATCTAATATATATAGCTGATGAAACAAAAAAGAAGATTCAGCTTTGGATATTAATTTTATAACGTATATTAGTGTTGGGCTTTGGTTTGGCATCAATCTTGCGATCCACCTACAACCTGATACCTAAATCTCATGAAGAACCTGAAGGCGAGTCAAAAATTCGATTGGTCGGGTCGGATAGGTATCGTCAGACGAGGAAACGAGCAGGTTAGGCTCCCTATTCATTGAGAGTCCAACTGAACATTTTATCCCTTATGCTATAAAGAAGATATCAACCCCGTTCTAGAAAAGGTGACCAAAAGAAAGAAAGGAAGAGATAAGATTCTTCAACCTTAAACACACCAAGAACACTGTTAAAAAGACCACAAAAATAAGGGAAGTCAAGGAAGGAGTAATGGCCGACCAGAAACCCAACTGCGTAATCACCCCGTCATTAGCAGCAGCCGACCAGGAGTGAATCAACCAACCGCCTTGTCATAAATCGCAGCCGACCATCAAACTACTTAAACATTTTATCGTCTTTACTAGTAGTCGACCATCAAACTATTAGAAGATCTCCTTGTCTTTACCAGCAACCGAACAGAAAATTATGAAGAAGATTTTCTCATTTTACCAGTAGTCAACATAGCTGCTCAATCAAATCAAGTGCAAGGGCACCCGAGTCACTTACTACATGGACTGAATACGAAATGTACATGTAACATAGTCAAAAAGCTCTCTTTCCTCCTTAACAAAATTGCAACCAGCTTAAGATTCACACAAATAACACACATGCGCCAAAGGTGACAGCCTGGGACTAAAACCTCCTTCCCAGACATAGTATTTAAAAGGTGCCTGGATATAGAATTTGGTTTCTAAGGATCTTATGATAACTCAAATGATGAAGAGAATTTATTAAGAGCCTTCAAAATGTCTCTTACATATTTTGCTAGAAGACCTTGAAGGTTAAAGTCCATTTGTGGTTTCACACTTCACAGTTGCAAGTTTCATCGAGAAAAAATAAACACCAACAAAAGAAGAGAATAATAGGTAAAGATTAATTGATTAAAAGAAGCAAACACAAAGATCACATAACTGAGAATAAGGAATTGTCGTACCTCAACTTGGCGTTGTAATGATTTCATTTAGTTTATGATTTCGTTAAGCATCTTTCCAGTCATATGCAAACACAAACACAAATTCTTGTCTCAATGGTCTATCTATTTTGAGACGAAGCTTATGTTCATTGCTACCATTGTAGGGAGTCCTCTCATACGTTAATGCATATGAAATATTGTCAATTTGTTTGTTTGTTGTGTGTATGTTAAAATCTTGTTGGTGTACTTCTATTCATAGCAATGTTATGTTTCCATATATTTGGTTTTTATGTTACTGTTGGTTTAATACTGTTGAAGTTTTTTTTTGTAGTCAAGCATAAATTTAAAGCGGCACATAAGTTACTTAGGTAGAATGAAGATTTGTTTATAAATTTTGTTTGGACCTTAATTTAGAAGTAATAGCGAGTTTTACGTATCGGATGTCACTTTTATATTTTGATGTGTTACACTTTTTTTTCAAATCAAACAAGATCATAACTATAAGTTTTTTTATTTTTTATTATTATTATATATTGTTAATTATTTTAAACAATAATTAATACAGTACCATTTTTTGTGGGATTTTTCAATTTCAAATATCATTGATGCAAATTTGGGGAAAAAGTATACATAGTTTATACATTGGTGTTATTATTGTGTTATTAAATTTTTGTTTCTAGATAAATGTAATGATATGTTTTAGTATTTAATATTTGTGTGGTGACCAAAAAAAACCTATGGCTATTATATTTTAAAAATACTTATATTTATGATCTGTGTTTGGGTATAAATTATTAATTATTTTTTATTATGTGGTTTGTTGTTTTTTTGTAGATTTAACGTTATATTATAATATTAAATCCATATTTATATGTTACTTAATATTAATATACATTGTATTATATTTTAATTTGTCCTTATTCTTTGAAAATGTGGTTGACTTATATGTATATAGAAAATTTTATTAATGAGATTAAAGAAATAAAACAAAATATATAATGCCCAAAAATAAATAAAACATCACTTTAACCAATCTTTATTCCTTTTTTTATATATATTTTTTGTCATTTTCTCGAGTGATGTTATGAAATATCGTCAATGCCTATAAAATTATTTCGAAGAATTCTTCATTAGTGGTTGTATATGACTAATTTTTCTCAATCTTTTCGACCTTCGTTTCTTAGAGGACGTTGGAAAGATTGAGAAATAGAACCATCTGATTTGATTCGTTCTCAATAGCCATGTGATGATCATCTTAATCATATATGTTAGTCAATTGTATTTATACCAAAATAGTAGTTATATACAAACATGTTAAGTTACTTATTAGTTGGGGTTGGACGGTTTTTTAAAAAAAATTTGAATATTGATCCGGTCATTTCAATTGATTTGGGTTATGGTTTAATCATGATTTTTTCCTGGTTTTACTTGTTTTAAAGAGACAATTTTAAAGAAAAATCCGATAAAGATTCTTTCCAGATCACCGGTTTTTTTGGTTTGACTGCATGTTCAACTTAGATTTCAAAATACTGATGTTTGGTTGATTGTGTGGATCTCACGGGTCATGAAACGAGCTTAACGACAAGTGACACGAGTCTTGTTCGAGCGGTTGAACTGTTAACGCATAATGTTTAGTTTTAAGAATGAGATCGATCAACTCAATTTGCTTTAAGAGAAGAAAGGGTAAGAGAAAGAGATTAGTTCATTTTGCAATCGGACAAAAGTCAACATGACACTTAATGTGAATCTAACTAAAAAATTCTATTCGAGCTTCTCATGGAGTTAAAACATGAATATATGATTAGGAGTTGTTGTAATAACTCATTTCTAAATTATGGATAATATATATAGAAAAGTGTGTGGATGGTTGTCGAGACTTTAGGTAGTGATTTAAGTTAAACTGTCTTGACCAGACAGTTTTGGCAACTCATGTTCAATCTTATCTGCATATGTTCCGAGAATAATATGTATGGGTTTCTTGATTTCTATGTAGAGATCTTTTTGTTTGTCTTTTTCATTCAGTGTTAAAGTTTTCTCTTCTATCCTCTTATATATTTTGGTACATGAGGTTGAGTGTAGTTGCAGCACCCAAATTATAATTTCTAAAAGTGAGTCGAAAGAAGTTTCTCAAAGTGTATTGTTGATATAAGAATGTAATTATTGTACCTTGGTAGTTTTATGGATTAATATTGGTGAGCACAATAGTCTGGCGTTTCCATTTTTGGACACAAAATTTTTGCCTGAAATTTGCGGCAACAACTCCCCATAAAGCCACATTTACTATCTTATTCCTGTCGTACATAGTATTGGTTAAAATTATGAAATCTATATAGCTTATTTGAATATAAATTATGTTTGTGATGCGTACCTTTGCATTAGAAGACGGACTACTATCGGTTGTGTAGGATTTTGATCTCTTAGGTATGAGCCTTGAACTAATCTTATTTGTCCAGTGATATATGTGGGGTCATAGTAACCGTTTTTTATAGTTTTATCTTTATTTGTAATTGCATTATTGCGTTAATAATACCTGGGAGTTCTTCGTTCATGTTAGCTTTGCTTTTGATGTATTTGTAGGACCGTAGTATGAATTTCTCATGTGGTATCTTTGGTATATCTGGTGCCAATTTAACCATCGTCGTTGTATCGGTAAAACTGATGGAGAATGGATGAGGGGTTTTCTTGAATATGTTTCTTGCATGGTGAACGTAGAACCCACTTATTATGTAGACTGAGCCATCTCTCATAATTCTTTATATTTGTTGGTGCGCGATGCGTGAACCAAACAATTGATTATAGAATCCTGCAAGACAAGAGTGAGTGTAGAGTTTATTAAATGTAGCTAGACATGTTTATTGTTTTCTTCTTAACTATTAAGTAAGTTAAGTGTTACCGAGTATCACCTTCTCGTCTAGTAGTAGGAATTCCAAACCAATGACTTCATTTAGCCAGACATTTGTTGACTCCCAAAATCGTAGCAAACGTCCAATAGTTGGAGTTCAAGAGTAACATACTTGTAACTGGTTCAGAGTCTTGTAAACTGGGGGGATATATTTTCTATCAACCTCTGCATTAGTGTTGTTAGTTTTTTTAAATGTGTGTTTTTAGTATCACTAGATTATTCCCGCGTATACACGTGGGACTTGTTTTTAATAATAACTTTCAGTTATAATATTTTTATTAATGTTTTGAAAAATATTAATAATGCTAGTAATAGCTTTTTTGTTCTCAATTTGTTTCAATTACATTATTTGTATTATAATACATCAAATCTAAAATATTTACCAAAAATATCATTTTTAAGTTTGTGTTTCAAAAATATCAAAACATCATTACTCAGTGGTGACTATAAGTATGACCAGAAGTAAGACGAACATGACAGGCCTCAAAAATTTTCTTTAACCTCTTACAAAATATGTCCCAGTTTCACAATAATCATACCCATTTCATAAATATTAAAAACACATCCAAATCCACGTCTAGTCGAATTGTGAATCAAAATAAATCCTATGAATGAAATTCACCAACATAACGTAAGGTAATTTAAAAGGGAAACCAATCAATGCTGGCATATGTAACTACTAAACATTAAAGCAATAATACTTAGCAACCTAGGGCTTCAGATTACGATTTCCTCATTACCACAAACCAAAAATTATAGCATAAAAGAAGATAAATCGAGATGATAATGATATTTTGAACTTACAGTGAAAGCAAATTTCATTATGGAAGCCTCATCTTCCCTATGGTTTTCTTTTTCTGGCGGAGCACGCACATGGAATAAACTGGCCGAGATCCTTCTGGCACAAACCTCTCACTGTGATTCCTTCCCGCTTTTGATGTTTTGTCTTTTGAATCTTCCTTGCTTCACTGTAATACAACATCATAATCAATGTAAAGAGAGGGTTTGTAAATAATAAAATAGCTCACCCGTCAGATTTAATGATGCACACAACACTACCACGTTCCTCAATAATAATAAAATGTGTTTCTTGAAAGGTGGTTTCTTCTTCTTACTATGTTCTAGAAGAAACTGTTGCCACAACTTCGAGTACCTTATGCGTTGCAATTGGTGTCTTGCAAGTTGCAACTAAAAGCAATTAAAACGTACGGATTTTTGTCTAGCTCCTTCAAATGCAGATTCTAATACTTTTCTTGACCCATATATTTTGTATATTTGTCATAATCTTTTTCTTATGCCAATGAACCTGTTCAGTATTAAAAACATGAAGCAATGAAAATTCAATAAGAAAATGATAATCAACTAAATTCTTTGTCATTGAAATCAAAATGTGGATAGTTGGTGCTAATGTATCTTATTTTGATCAAGTAACATTGAACATAACAAAACATAAACGTATATCCCAAGAGCTAATGATCATGAATACAAAATTTTCATGATGCAAGAGAAAATCGATCGCTGAGAGCTTATCAAACTCTCAATTCTTTATAAATATTCTAAACATTTTTGATTTTTAGGAATCAGACATATGATTGAGAGTTTCCAAGACATGTACCAACAGAGCCTGGAATTCGTTCAAGAAAAGCAAAACACATAGTGGTTTTTACTTTATTTACGTTCATCTAACCTTCAAATTCTAAGAATCAATACACCTACATCTAACTGTATCCTGTCCATAGTCAACTAAAATTGCAAAGAACCAAAGATATGTATCACTTGTAATTGAAGAACATGAGACTTGAAAGTTGAGAACTTTATGATTCAAGCTCTACGGAAAATACGACTGTTGTAAGACGCACCTGAGATGTTATGTCTTCTTGTAACGTAAGTGAAAGAGACCTAGACTCTTCCTGTGGCTCCTATGAGAGAAAAAAACGCAGTAAAATGTCGAGATAGAGAAGAGTTAACTACATGAGTTGTTGTTTGTTCATAAAGCACAATCTAGAAAATGTGAAAGGAAGCATAACATGGTTAGAAGTTTAATTAACAAAAAGAAAAGAAACCTAACTCAAAGTTTGTTTGTCCTCATCCTCAGGAAGGCACCACAAAATCCAACATTTTCTTATGTAGCAAAATCATGTCATGTTGAGTCTTGGATATGTATCATCTCAAAGTTTCCTTGTTCATCTCTCTATTTTTTATCACACTCAAATGCCCTCTATTACCGTCACAACATCACTATATTATCCTTGTCAAACGTGATGAACTCCACAATCATTTTTTCTTCAAAGTAAGTGTTCAGATAAGGATTTACCATCTGCCCAAATTGGAAAGGTATAACCTTGCAAAGCTTGAACTATACATGTAACAAATCACACATATTCGTTAGTTTATGGTTTTTTGTTTCTACATTATCAAGAGTTATATGAAATTTCAGCAAACCTTTGCTTCCTCGTGGAGTGGAGACGAAACGTCCCTTAATGTCATATAGAAGACACAGAAGTTCTTAATCGTATTGGGGATGAAAAGAAATATACGATGATTCAGGCAGTGATCAAATAAATAAAAAAGGAGAATAAACTAATAATTAAACCAATGGAGATTCAAAGTAATGTCTAGGTATCGATACTTGTGTTTTAGTTCCAAAAGGAGAAGGTTGAAGGTCAGATTTTTGTGACTCTTGAACTAACAGAGACATTAAATAGAGCACAACTTCCAAACCCTCTCTTATGAATGATTCTTTGCTTTCTCGTTGGACAGAATTTTGGAGAAGATGAAGTAATATGAGAGAGAAACCCTAATTCAATAGGTGGAACGATGGAAGAGGAGGGAGGCGAAGGGGTAGGAGCTTGAACATTATTATTTTTTTGACGTGCGAAGCCTCAAATAAGTCTGAGGTGAGGTGTCTCTGTGAGAAACAAAGTTTTAAAAATCAACGTGGAGATGCTGATGTGTCTTAAGAGAAAATGCTGATGTGTCAGCTTGTGAGAGCCAAAGTCTCTCTTTATATAATAGATTTGCAGGTGTGGTGTGTATAATTTTGAGAAGTGTTAGTTATTATGGCCTCACTACTTTTTCCAATTTCTTTTGAAGTTTTGTTATTTCTCATGAAATATATTAGACGGTTGTCTCTCATACTTTGTAAGTGAATTTAGACATTAAAAACACAAAACTAAGTAAAATAATAATTATTTTGTTTAACAACCATACAAATTTTTGAATGTTTTTTTATTAGAGTAAAGTAGAAGTGGTAAGAAGATGTGATAGTGTTTAAATATGGCGCTTTCTTGTTCTTCAGAAGTTTAGAACAATGACCTGCATATGTATATATTTGTGTTAATTATGAATTGATATATATATATATATATTTTTAATGAAGATATATACCTTTCTACTTTGGGAGGTCATTGTAGACCTCTTTGTAGACGATATTGTTGACTCCATACTCGTAAGTGTCTTTCTCTTGTAAGATGTGGAGGCCTTTGGAAGATGTAACTCTAGATAGAGCTACGTAGAGTTGGCCATTGGTGAAAACCGGGCATGGTAAATAAAGTACAACCGATTTTAAGCTTTGTCCTTGATTTTTGTTTATTGTCATGGCGTAGCAAACTCTTATCGGGAATTTCCGTCTCCTTAGAGTGAATGGGTGCTCAGATTCTACAGGTGATAGAATAATCCTTGGTAATAATACTTTTTGTCCAACATGCGTCCTGGTGATGATTTCTCCCTATACCGTGCATTTACCTAACTGCGTAACAATTAGTCTTGCACCGTTGCATAGTCCTTATTTTTTATTAAGGTTTCGAAGTAGCTTAACTGGAGCTCCTATCTTTAGTTGTAACTTATGTTTCGGCAACCCTGAAAAGTTTAGTGAGTTTAAGTACTCTAGTGGATAAAGAGCTTCATAAGCTGCCTCAACTGTGTCAGCTATACTAATGCTGTCTGAGCTTAAATATTCTTCTGAATCTCCTTTTAATTGCGATAACATGTATGCATTGATCTCATCAACAATTTCATTTCTTGGAGTAAGGATAGCTCTTTCGGTGTACCATTTAAAGCTAGGTTGGTTTTCATTTTGCAGCGCGTAAGCTTCTTTTGCGATTTGTTGTAGGGGGTTATCAGTAGGCTCCATGAAGAACCTTTTATCGACGGCGACGATTTCTCCATTGTGCTCGTTACCTCCCTCTTTAGTTTCGCATTGCTTTGCATTTCCGTCACCTACAGATAGTAACCATTTTGCAAATTCGGCTTATGATGGTTGTACGCGTATGTTTTTATCAAGAACTAAGACTTCGCAAGCATTCCATATATATGATTGGCTTACAGAAGCTAGTACTGTGTCTGCAGGTGTTCCATGTGTTACAACGAGAAGTATTTGTCTGAAATCTCCTCCTATAAGCACCGTCTTACCTCCAAATGGTTTTTCTCCTGCTGATGAGTCTACTGTAGACATCAAGTCTTTCAGTGTTCTATCTACCGCCTCAAAATTGTGTCGATGTGACATTGGTGCCTCATCCCAGATGATTAGATCTACTCTGGAGATTAGCTCATATAGCATGGTCCCACGTTTAATGTCACATACAATTTCTTATTCGCATTCAGTTGTATCTTGAACCGTGAATGGGCTGTTCTACCACCTGGTAGAAGCAGGGCTACTATACCTGAGGAAGCGACTGGTAGGACGATTCTTCTAGTAGATCGTGACTTCACAATTATGGTGTTGTAAACAAACGTTTTCCCAGTTCCACCTGGACCATAGAGAAAGAATAGCTTCCCTAGCTTGTGGTTTACATATTCCAAAACAGCATCATATGCCTTTCTTTGTTCATCATTTAACTTTTTGAACATTTTCTGATGTGCTTCATCCTCTGCTATGGTATTGTATTTTAGTTCCTGGCGCAAGAGACTACTCTTCATCTCTTTCAATACGTTAGCATCTAGCTGTGGCAAAGTTTTGAACTCAGTGATAGTCCTTTCATGTTGTTGGAATATTCTCTCCAACTCAATCAAAGTGTATTGCTTTATTTCTTCATCAGTAAAAACTATCTTTGAAAACTCTGGAACTCATTGCTTCTTGTGTACAATGTCTTCTGTTAGTGACTTCCAACAATGCTCCCATAATAGTTTTGGGCTAGATACTTCACAGTATATTAACAGTAGAACAAACAGCTGACGTAGTTGATTAGGAGTGGCCCATTGCTTAGCTTCATCCATTACGTGGTGCCATTCTTTATCATTGGCTAGCAAACCTCTTGCATTATATGCTTCTTGGAAGGTTTCCATTTTCTCTCCATTAACTGTCAATAAATCATCATAACTCGTTGGTCCTCTTACAACATTGAGTACTATCCTTAGGTAGTATAACTCTCCTGAAGCTGGGTGGATGTTTACTATCCTACCAATTGCAAACCCCTTTACCCTTTTGTTCCATGTTTTGTTTTTGTAGTCCCAAACATAATGCAATGGAAATTCTACATATGTTAGCTTCCTTGCTTCTTCACAACGTTTATTCATTTCCATCCACTATGTGAACATTGTTTTATCAATACCATATTTGGAGAGCACACGTCCTAGATGATCTGTATCTTTGTAACTGACTGAATGTTGCCCAGGCAAATGGATTATCAGCTTTTGTACTGATGGCTTTCTTTTGTGAATATGGAATGCAAATGTTCACCACATAGCTTCACATACTGATAAATATCGACAATCAAGATATTCTTGTTTCTCGTTCCTCTCCTTCTTCAACATTGGCGTATCTTCAACTGAATTGGTACTTGTTATTCCCTTTTCTACTAGTATTGTTGCTTTATCCACTCCCTTTGTAATGTACTTGAAAAGATATTTGATTGCATTTGATGTACTGCACCATTCGACATTTATGTGTGCCTGATATTTCTTCAAGATGTCTACATTGTGAGGAATTACAAATCGGTTGTCTAATTTGGTTGTTCATTTTAGGGCAATATTGTCTTCGTCTTGCCGCCGATGGTAGACAATATATCCTGACTCATCGATTGTTGTGAATTGGACATATGGACGTGGGTAATTTTTGATGCAAACTTTGTTTACCATGCATGGAGATGAGGGTCGATCTGTACCACAAGGACCATGAACCATGTGTTTTTCTACGAGCTCAAATCCCAATGGGTCTTCACTTTTGTTTGGTAGTTCAACGGATATAATCTTGTTAATCTCTTATGGTTTTGGGATTTTGGATGCTTTATCCAACCATGGAAGCATATGGGCATGGGGTAAGTCTCATTTCTGGAACTCGATTGTATGCAAAACTGCATTTCAAATTGGAAATATTAGTTTATCGTACAACATACCTAGAAAATTAAATGTGTCATTCATATCTTCAAACCTACTGGCAATGTATGGGCGGAAGAATGTGCCTTTTTCTAAGTCTTTAAGCAATTCTTCCAATTTCATTTTGAAGACACGACTTTCAATATCTGGTCTGTCATTGCTCGATGATCCCCCATATGTAGCTAGGTGGTCTTTTACTTCTTTCCAGTTTGGGTTTGCTGTCATTGTGATAAATAAAGTAGGATTCTCATATGTTCGACATATTGCCATTGCATCATGATATTTCTCAATCATGTATCTTGGTCCCCCTGTAAAGCTTGATGGCAATATAATATTTTTTCCTTGTTTTTTCCCTTTTGTATCGCCTTTCCCAACTGCATCTACAACATTGTTGTATAAATCAGCTCGTAACTGGTCTTGATTATTCCTCTCCCATTGAAGTCTCTCTTGCTCAATTTTCGTGTATGCATCTACAACATATTGGTGTAATAAACGTACTGCTTTTATAATCGTCATCCCCTCAGCTAATCTTGTTTGGATTTGGTAAGCGTAGTATTCATGGATACTAATAAATGTTCTTTTCCCCGTGCCAAATTCAGCCATCGCATGAGTTATTTATGTATGGTATCCATATTCCCAAAAAGGGAATAGTAATAGATATTGTAAGCTCATGAAAAGCGGGTGGTTGTCTCTTATATCTTGCAAGTGGTTCGACTGCAATTTTATGACAACATCCCTGTAACCAGTTGTAGCTGTTAAGTCACCTACGATAAGTCCTGCAACTTCTTGAACTTGTGGGAGATCGTATTGTTTCCCATTTCCTTTTTTCCCAATTAACCGTATTGTCAAATCTTGAACTTCGTTTTCCTTGTACCGATCCCGAGCTTTTCGGAAAAATTTACACAAGCAGTTGTGTTCGTCTAGCATTCTAATTAAACCCGCAACTATATCCTCTTGTAATTCTCCCCCCGAGTTTCTACGTGCCATACTTTTGAGACGATTGGCTACTTCATTCTCAGTGTCGACTATATACATTTGTAAAAACTTTGGTGGTTGACCGGGCATAGGAAGCAATGATCCAATACGATGGTAATTTTGACCATGAATTCTAAACCCAGGTGGTCCAGTTCCTGATGTGACACTGTGATCTATTTTAGCTCCTATTGATGTGAACGCCAGTATAGAGTTGTAGATTCAAATTAATATGCGAAAAGGCAAAGAGTTGTCTAGGAGTTCTCGCAAATAATCTGGGGGTTGTCGTAGCGGTGGGAGTTTGACATATCCTTGTTGGCAACATATCGTGAATGTTGGATCTCCATTCCTATTAGTGCCACTCTTTTCGAAATACCATACCAGTGCATGACAATTCTTGCATTCAATAAGTGAATTTTCTTTGGCCGTCGTATCTGTATGGAGCCATTAATTTTGATGTTGATTTCTTTTTGAATTTTAGATGTCTATTTTTAATATACATACATATATATATATATATATATAACTATATGCTTTCACTACAAGAAAAAGAGTGTATTACATCATTAATAATACATCAAAAAAATAAATGATATAAAATAAAATAATTTATATGTAAATGATATATAACAGAGTCATTTTTCGTAAATGATACTAAATCTATAATTTTACATCATTTAAAACAAATGTTGTTATTTTAATAATAATTACACCAGTTCTAGTTGAATTGATATATAGTATTTATTATTTACATCACTTTAGAATAACTAACATAAATTAATATCAATTACATCATTTTTTTTAAAACTGAAGCAAAATATAAATTTACATCGATCTATAATTGATGCATTTACTTTTTTGATTAACATTAATTTTTAGTTGATGTTAATTTTGCGTCAATTTAATATATGACACATATATAAAGTTAAAATCAAAATATATATTATATGAACATTATAATTACTACATATTTTAGTATATTTTCCATATTTAACTAATAAATTAATATACAAATAAATTTTGTTAATTTTAAAATAGTAACATCAATTTTAATAAATTAATATAAATTATTTATCACTTACATAAATTAATAAATAATTTATTTAACATTTTTCTTAACACCAATTAAAAACTGATATTAACATTGTATCAAATTTAAAGTAATAAAATTAAAAATAATCAATTTTTCCTTTTTTTCTTGAATAAGATTACATTTTTTTAATAATTATTTTAACTTATTTAATCAAAATAATTAATACAAAACAACTAAACTTTTCTAGAAATAATTAATACAATACGAGTGAGTTAGAATTAGATTTTAAGTAGGCTGGGAGTTGTTCAGATGTGGAAGAGGAATGTTCAGCTGAAGATTCTCTCTGCCAGTAGTAATCTAATAGATTGTAAAGTAGATCATGAGGGGTTTTCCTTTTTTGTCTCA
>OVBE01003586.1:0-26383 GCA_900406425.1 Iberis pinnata
ACTAGAAGACACATAAGGAAACGAAGAGCGACACCCTTGGAACGCTCAACACTTGAAAAAATATTTTTGTTAGTCACCAGCAAGTTATGCCATTTTCCATTTCCACGCATATTTGTACACTCCAATTCAGTGAACTACGACCTCGGGTTGATCCCCGTCACAGGGGTACGTACGCAATTCCTTAGACATGAATTCAGCTATTGTAATTTTTTAATTTTAACCTGCGTCAGACCTATATCTTACTTATAAATTTTTCTCAAAAAATGGGGGAGATGCATTCGTCCTTTACACTTCACCTAGCCCGCCCAGTATCTTCCTTATAAATTTTTCTCAGAAATGGGGGAGATGTATTCGTCCTTCACACTCCACCCAGCCCGTCCAATGTCTTCCTTATAAATTTTTCTCAAAAAATGGGGGGAGATGTATTCGTCCTTCGCACTCCACCCAGTCCGCCCAGTGTCTTCCTTATAAATTTTTCTCAAAAAATGGGGAGATGTATTCGTCCTTCACACTCCGCCTAGCCTGCCCAATATCTTCCTTATAAAGTTTTCTCAAAAAATGGGGGAGATGTATTCGTCCTTCACACTCCACCCAGCCCGCCCAATATCTTCCTTATAAATTTTCTCAAAAAATGGGAGAGATGTATTCATCCTTCACACTCCACACAGCCCGCCCAATATCTTCCTTATAGATTTTCCTCAAAAAATGGGGGAGATGTATTCGTCCTTCACACTCCACCCAGCCTGACCCAACCGGGGGCTCTCGATATGACTGACAGACTTGCTCACGAACCTATGCGGTGCAACCCCTCACCCAACCCACATGGCTGAACACCTACGTCCACCAAACTACCCCACCAACATCTGTATGGTTATTATCGTTTCCGCCTATCCTATCTACCAATACTCCGGCGAAATCGAGGGGAGAACACTATTCTACACCTGCGAAAGACCATCTAGACTCTACAATTTCGGCCAAATGGTAAAACTATATGAACTTTTAAATACCACCTCATTATAGCATACCACGCAAAACATATCACAATCAAACATATTACATTGCACGACCTGACCAGTCGTACAATACATCGCCCACCCCCCAGCGGGTATCAGCCGAGCCCAGTCTCGCATTTACACGAATAACATATATCAAACGCTGTCAAACAGCCAGAACACTCTTTGTACCTTTTAAAACATCCGATCCTTCGAATCGAATAGGTAGCTTCAGCCAAATCGCCACTAATGGCAAAGCGCATAACAAATTTTGCTACCAAACACATGTGGCATAATCCTAACACGCATCATAACGATTAAAAAATTCCTTGGTAAAACCTAGCCCAAAACAGACATTCAGAAGCAGCAAACAAAGCTATAAACCGAAAATCCAACTTAAATTCAAAAGCAAAGTTTCATGTTTTGAGTTAAANCAGATTCAGAAACAACAAAACATTTAAAGAGTTTTAGAAATTAAAGGTAAACAAATATGAGAGGGAGGTGGTTTTAAGCATTCGGGTCTCGACTAGCTGCATCAGTGTCATCCCCCTTGGGGGCTTCTTTCCTTGGAATAGTCGCAATTTCAGCAATCTGCATAGCAACCTTAACCGCCTTATCGAGTGCCCCTGTCGCAGCCGCATCGAGCCCCTCGACCTCAGTTTTCTCTGTTTCCTCCTCAACCATTACCTCATCTTGTTCACCTTCAGCAGCAACCTTTTCAATGGGATCCAAAGAGGAGAGATTCATACCATAGGGATCAACATCCTCGACCGAGTTGGCCTCGGAGGGCTCAGTCAAGTCAGACCCATTCGGCGTCGCCATCCCATCTTTCTCCATTTTTAGCTCTTTGAAATCAAACATGGCTAACTCCTCATTAAACCCACCCAGGTCATTCTCTAAGTCCCTCTGCTCAGCCTCTAATGTCGTCTCCCTTTCTCTCAACATCTTGATCAGCTCAAGGTTGCATTTGATTTGCTCTACCTGTATTAATTTTTCCTGGTACACCCTCTCCTTAGCTACCTTCCCCTTTACCCGATCCATTTTCTTCATGAACTGCGCCTTCATAAGGACCGCCAACTCATTAGCCATAGAGGCCACTTCCTTCTTCAGATCTCTTTTAGCTTTGTCATGACGGGCTACCTCCGCGCTCAGCCTGTCCACATCTTTCCTCCTCAGATCTTCGACCTTAGCTACCTTGGCTATCAGCTTGCTATTCTCATCTGTAAGCACCTGAACCCGTCTCACCGCAGTTTTCAGCTCAGCAATAGCCTTGTCGGTCCTCGCAGTTACATCCTCAATTAGCTTGATCCCTGAATTCTTCTTTGCCTTCCTCAGCTCGTCGTCTAAGGCCCCTACCAGGCGATTAGCTAAGGTCGCGGTCTAAAACAGAAAAGAATGAGCCATACAACAATCAAGATGGGAGCTGACCTCTAAATAAAGAAACAAAAGGAGATAGGAAGGCGAATAATAACGACCATACCTCGGCATGAGAGCGAGCCTAGTCGGCGCATTCTTTCTGGACCGAGAGCGACCTATGATTGTAGACCTTGGGACCGCCTAGACGGAGCTTGGATATTAACTCAGTGCAAAGGTCCCCCTCTTCCAACATTGGTGACTGATTGGGCCAGGAAAAACAAAACGCAAACCCGTCGTGGTTGTGGATGCCAACTGGAGACGTCTCCGTGCATGCCCTTTTTTCCGAGGGGGCGTCGGCATGACGAGTACTGCGTCGAATTAGAGGCAGGCGAGATGACTTTTTGCTAGAACCAACAGCTTTTTCTCGACGCTGGTCGCCACGAGATGAGTCAGACACTTTGATGGGATCTACTTCCATGTGAGATTGATCTTTGGGGGACTTGACCTCTTGTTCAACACTGAACCCAGCCGAGCTGGGAGCCCCTTGAGTGCTCTTCAACCTACGAGCTTCACGGTACGGTACAGGGTTCTTCATTAAAACAGATGGACACTGAGATGGTACACCTATAGCAAAATTGTACATTAAACACCATGTAACCCGAATTGAACGAAGCGAGGCCTAAGTAGACAACTTACTTGATGATGTTTCTGATAGCGGCTCCAATGGCAGCCAGTTACGAGACACTCTCTCCCTGTTAAACGTGCTCCAGTTGTTCAACCGACTCTTCCCAAGGAGTCTCCAATTCTTTAGGAATTCAGCAGATGGATCTTCGACCTGGGTCAGATGCGGAGCTGACAAACACCAAAACAACAAAGAAAAGGGATCTTGGTCAGTTAAAAACGCCCAAAAATTGATCAACACGCCAAAATAAACACATATAGAAAGTGCGAATTTGTCAAATAAGAAGAAAAATTTAAGATTCGATTCCGAGAAAAAGAGAGAAAAGATCCACACCAATCTCCCTGGTCCACCGAGATAGTAAACTACTAGGACTCGTAGTCCCAAAAGAAATATGATTTATTTCAAGAAAAAAATAAAACTCTTCCCAATCTGTCTCGTCCTTGGGGGCTTGACCAGTCGCAAACCCTTGGTTCGGTTTGTTGGCTAGGTACAAGAGGCCGCCCTTTGTGCCCCTCTTCACGTACGTAGCTACCTCCAGCATGTCACAGCTCAGTTCGAAACCACTTTCCCTCGCCTAAATCATCAGAAATACGGCATGACGAACCCTTTTGGGCATCAAATGGCTCAGAGCCATGCCCCAACGATGCAATACCGAATTAGAAGCTCAGGAACGGGGAATCACAGTCCACAAGTCTTGAAGTAGATCTCATATACGGTGACGAATCCCAGCGGGGGATTATCGGGAAAATTTCCTGGATCCGGGATTAGGAACCGAACATCAGGCGAAAGGTCGAACTGCTCCCCGAGCATCTTTACCGAGGTAAGAGACGAGTGAGAGGAAGAGAAGGCCATTATTTGAGGGACCACAGATGCCCTAGAATTCACACCAGAAGCAACTGGAGTCCCAACACTTGCACTCGCCGTGGGATGCGACGAAGAACCTCTACTCCCAGATCGGAGTGCCAACTGTCTCGACATCACCGGGAAACCGAGGGGGACGAGAAATACGGAGAGAGAAAAGCCAAAAAAAAGACAAGAATCTATGGAAATTGCAAAAGCAAATCGAGGAAGAAAGACAAACCCTATCAAAATTAAAGAGAAACAGTTAAGTACAATACCTTAAAGTGTAAAGAGAGAGAGAAGAGATGGGCGTTTGAAGCGTAGTGGGAGACGGTTTGCAATACTTGAGGAGAAAGAGAGAGGAGTGGAAGTAACTGCCTAGGGACGTGTGCAAACCACCTTTTTGTATGCATAATGATGATGCTTTTGAATTTCGAAGAAACCCGAGATGCGTTGCATGAAGGGATGAGAATCACCAAGACTGTTGAGATTTCCTCAAATCAAATCAAAACAAATTGGCCCATCTAGCCCGATATTCGTGGAAGGAAAACAAGATAATCCAGCCCAACCCGGAAGTTTCGAATTTACCTTGAAGAAAAATGAAAGTTGAATAACAGCTTGAAACAAACAAAAAAATGTGTAATAATCATCTGATAATATAAGAGTGGGAACGAAGCAAATTTCCACCAACTGACGAAGGTCACCCAACTCGCT
Organism: Iberis pinnata; assembly: GCA_900406425.1. Taxonomy (NCBI): domain Eukaryota; kingdom Viridiplantae; phylum Streptophyta; class Magnoliopsida; order Brassicales; family Brassicaceae; genus Iberis; species Iberis pinnata. Next base: position 4,585 of record OVBE01003586.1, read on the forward strand.
AAGCTCGTAGGGAGACCTAGGGGCTAATCTGTTGGTGTCGAAACCCCCTCATCAGGTTTTTAGTCCAACCGCTACCACTTCCTAAATAACAGCTCATCATATATCAAGATGTATAAAGATTCACTCAGCAGGTCCCTACTTAGGCGTAGAAAGTGAACGATTGGCTACTTATGTCGTAGACGATCTGAGCAGGAGGCGACTACGAGTTAAGAAGAAGGCGACTACAAGCTGAATGAAAGAGGACTAAGTCCAAGTAGTTCCGAGATAAGGGGGAAACATTAAGATTGAGATCCCAATGGCCCTAGAAGATCGGAACAACCCGAATTAAGCGCAAGGGGATAAAAGGCGAGAAGTGAGAGAAGTGAAGCACTAGATTCTATTAGGGTTTTTAGAACAAGAACAAATCGATCTATCTTTTGTGTAAACATATTTATAAAAATCAATAAACAATCATATTATTCTTCTTTGTGTTCATTTCGACCTGAGTTTTTGTTTTGATTTCCTTCTAATTTTAACAAGAACGACGAATTCCTCATTAAAATAATTGACTAGAAATTCATTGTGGGTTTTAGCATCCACACTAATCTTCCTTGGATCTGAAAAATTCAAATTAAGTGTGAGACAAGCCCAATTGAAGCCCAACTCGGTTTAAGTGGGAGTAACGTGAGAAGCACATGATGTCACTTGAAACAGAAGAACCAGATTTTGCATAAGTATTAAGCTTGTTTTTACAGAAGAGGAAACAACTCTGCGGCCATGTTTGGACCATTCTACCAAGTCGGCTTCTAGGCCTTTGCGCATGCTTAAAGTTGTTTTTAAAAGCTTGTTGTATGTTCTATAAAACTAAAATGATTCTACTGGATTCCAAGTATTAGATCCCAGCGTGAGTTGGGTCAAAGTTAAGAACCTGAACCCATTCTTAGTTCCTCTTGTGGCATTTTTACCCCATGTTGATGGTTACGTCTACTACGACGGGCCTCAGCAGAGTCGGATGTCGACGTGTAGCCTCCTCTCACCCTTACTATCATTTCAGAACTGAGAATAAAAAATAACATTTCCAGCTAAATTCCATATCTAATGAATCTAAACAATATGTATGTAGATGATACCTCAAAATCAACTAAACTGCATAATCGATGTACATAGACCTAAAATTAACTAAAAGCTGAAGTATATGAGGAATATACCTTCTCGATTAAGCAATAGAGCTTCGAATCGGTGAGATCAACAATGTCCTGAAGTAATGCATACACTGAAGATCTTCTAAAAACAATGAAGAAAGATAGATATAACTAAGTCGAATTGATTATGTTGAAAAAAGTTAAGTGATTTCGTAAGTACCATAGCATTTTTGTATTATCTGCAATAGTAAGTGCCAAGACTAAGCAAATTTATGCGCCTAAGTATTTTTTTTTTACTGGGAATGAAAAAATAGCGTCCTAAAAATGTAAAATGCTATGGATAAAACCCGTGTCTATGTACAATAACAGGGACACAAAAAAACGCTATCCTGGGACGCTATCGATAGTCATATTTCTTGTAGTGCATGTGCATTCAATGAACTCATTTGGTTAAGGGACATGTTAAGGGATAAAAATGACCCCTTTATGCAATGGCTAACAATTCAGAACATGGTTCTCTCAAAAGGGAATGAGCTTTAGCATAAGGCTAAAGGTAAGAACACTTAGATGCATACAAGAATATAATCCCATCTATCCAATGTTAACGAAACTAAAATGTCCTTTATTCTACCCAGTAGGAGACCCTAATTCTACCCTTTTAAATTTCAATGTGATCTTACTTGTTCACATTTTTCTCTTTTTCATCTTTTCCTTAACTGTTCTTAGGAGAAGGTTCTTCCTTATTTAACTGCTAGCGAATTTGGGGATTTCCTTATTTCAATGCCTATGGATCCTGACCTTTTTCATTTTGCACTAACTTCGTAGGTTTTACCCTTTTTATTCCATTGTAATTTCTTTTTCTTAACTTCACTAACCATGCTTTTCACATCCTTCCCCCCCCCCCAACCCCTTTACTAGCCCATTTTGTTTCTTTTTCTTTTCCATTCCCCTCCTAAATGTCATAACTCTACCCTTTCTTTTACCAGCTTCCCACATCCTTTCATTCTTTTTTTTCAAACCAACCCCTCAATACCCTGAATCAAACCCCACATAGTCTTATCTAGTCCAAAAAGCATGGAATAGAACTACATGAGATTTCATTCATGTCATTTCAAAACTAACACTTTCTACCAAGCTCATTCCATAAAAGACTTGACACTCAGAAATAAATTCATGGCTTAAAAGAAGGTAAGGTTCAAGGGTAGGGAGTCTACTTGGGCTAACAAGAGTGGTGAAATGGTAGAAGATAACCCAAATATGTATATACTATCCATAAGTTCAAATCAGCACACAAACATGATAATTAAGCATCGGTTTTAAGTTCTAATAGACAGGAGAAAACTTCATATCACAACATGCTTCAAAAGACAAAGGATCATGCTAATTCACAATCCAAGCATGGTGCAGTCTTACTGATACTTTCTAAGAAAACAACATACTTACAAAGTTACTATCATCCTAGTTTCCTATGCAGATGTATATGACAAACTAATAATTCTAACATCCTAAATGCAATTACGTGAATACTCTATTTTGGAAAACGATTTTAAAAAAAAATCAGATTTTTATGGTTTTTGTATGTCTTAGAAGCAAAATTGAAATAAGAAAACAAGTAAACACGATCAATACCTCCTAAACTCTCCCAAACTTAAATTACACAGTCCCTTGTGTAATAAAAATTCAAAGGAGAATTTAGGACCAAAACACAACAACAAAAAAGAAAATATGCTATGGTATATAGAATGAAAAGGGGTTGGAGTGGTATTGTATTCAGGTTGAGTGGGAGAAGGTGAGTGATGTGTTGGTTTGACCAAGAGTTGGTGTTAGCTTGATAAAGACGAGGTGGCCTCGGTCAAGCCTTGTCGACTCAATCACAAGCAAGTCTGCGGCTTGATAACGCATGGCCGTGGCTCGATCACGATGACATGGGCTTGATCACATTTTGATTTGGCTTGATCAAAAGCTTGAGTTAATTCCTTGCGCTTCGTATCTCTTTGCCAATTGTCCAAGACATGACCTCAAAGTACCTAAAACACCAAAACCAAACCCAAAACTTAAATGTATTAAGAAAAAAACCAAACATAAACTTAAAAGAAAAACTTTATGTACATGGATAAACATAGGACTTCCTCCCATGTGAGCTTGTTTAAAGTCACTAAGTTTGACTAAGGAGAACCGAGGCCATTTCACCAGGTTTTCTTTCTTGACGTATCCAACCACAATTGTTTGGGTTGGCTTGGTAATTCACTTTTGACTCCTTATCAGGTTCCACAATGAGTGTGATTGTCCCATTAGGTAAAACCTCCTTGATTATGAAGTTCCTTGAGCATATTGGCTTCACATCTCTTGGTAAATGCTTGAGCTTTGGGTTGAGTAGAAACACTTGATCACCAACCTTGAGGTCCATTTTTGAGGTTTGAAGCTCAAAATTGTTTCAGAAGAAGTTGTGCCCAAGTGGGTTTCTGAGGTGGTATGTGCTCAAGCTGGTGCTCGAGGTCAGAATCTGCTTCTCCTGAAATGGGAATTTTTCCCTCGTCAATTGTTATCCCCAGCTTTCTTGTTTCCTCTAACCTTGCAGAAACTCTTGTATCTGGTTCTTTGACAACCCCAAGTGCCTCTTTGTGCTCTAAAATCTTCTTTGGGTTCTTCATCAACTCGTACCTCGATGGATCAATGCTTGAGTACCCATCTTCATGTTTTCCCTCATTCATCTCCTTGATAGAGAATAGCTGATCTTGGATTGTAGGTTTCTTTGTTTTGTTCTTGATGTTGAAAATCATTTTTGGACCATTCCCGAAGTTCAACATAATATTTCCTTTCTTAACATTTGATCACAACCCCAACCGTAGCTAATAATTATCTTCCCAAAATCAGTGGATCCTTTGGTTCTTTGTCCATATCCAACACCACAAAGTCTGTGGGTATCTCTACACTACCAATCTTGATGGGTAAATTTTCTAGAGTACCAATAGGATGCCTAGTGGATCTATGTGCCAATAACAGAGTTATACTAGAAGATTTAAATTCATTGAATCCCAGCTTCTTGGCATTGAAGAGAGGCATCAAGTTAATGGATGCCCCTAAATCACATAGGCATTTGTTGAAGTTCATTGAGCTTAATGAGCATGGTAGAGTGAATGAACCATGATCTTCTTGCTTCTCTGCTATCAAGGAATTGCATTCATCATTTGGTACTAACACTCCTTGAGTTTCACCATCCTTCTTGTACTTTTCAAAGATTGTTGGGTACTTCTCTGTTATCTCCTTCTTGAACCTTGATGGGTATGGAAACCTTGGAATATAAGGTGGTGGAACAAAGGCTGTTTCCCTCTCATTTGAAGCAGATAGCTTTTCACCAAGACCAGACTTGACTCTGGCAGCTAACTCTAGGTTCGTCCATGTCAAGGAATCAGTCTTTCCAAAATCTGCATTTTCACCTCCATGTAAGCTCAAATCCCCCCCCCCCCACCTNACACTATCCTCAGTGATGGGAGTAGGAAAAGGGTGAGAAGAAAATTCAGAATACTTCATAAGAAGATGGCATTGACATGTGCATACTCTTTTGGAAACTGAATTGATTTGCCAGGAAGTTGTCCATTTGTGGGAGGAGCAGAAACAGAAGTGGAATCAGACTTGCTCTCCAAAGTAGTAACCCTTGAGTTCAAAGCGTCTAACTTCTGATGGAGGTCATTGTATGAGCAATCAATATGCATCTTCAATTCATCAAGTTTCTTCGAAGTTTCCATAGCGTTGTTAGCTTGACCTTGTAGAAGCTGCTGGAGCATTGCTTCAACGTTTGAAAGTGCAACAGAAGGTTGCTTGGTGGGGAAACCTGGAGGAACACCAACTTGTTGTTTCTATTGAAAACTACCTTGTGGTTGCTGATTTTGAAGGAAACCACGATTTTAAGCATAATTGATGAAGGGTTGAAGGTTTTTCTGGGGTAGTGTCGGATACACTTGATCTTGGGCGTTAGCCACATTGTTGATGCGGTAAAAAAGACCAGGGTTGTTGGAGTAGTTTATGTAACATTTATTATAGCCACCATGATTATGCACATAGCTAATCTACTCTTGTTGGTTAGTCTTCTCAGCTTGAATTTGAACCTATTCTTCAATACCGATGAAATGTATTTGTTGCGATTTTCCAAGAAGTATCATGTCCAACTTGCCATTCAATGCTTTGATATCCTTTCTTGTCTTGCCATCAGAATTGTTGCTGCCCCGTGGAGTGTGATCATAGTCGTTAATGTAGTTTCCATCGGATTATGCTAAGTTCTCCATTAGCTCCCAACCATCATCAACAGCTTGGTTCAGGAAGCTCTCATTGCTTGCTGTATCAAGTAACATTCTGATACTGGGAAGCTCCTCTATAGAGAGTACTAAGGAGGGATGCCTTGCTGAATCCATGGTGTGGGCATTGCAACGTGTACCCTTTGAACCTCTCCCAAGCTTCACAGAATGTCTCAACATTCCTCTGTGCAAAACCGCATATGTCATTGTGAAGTCTAGTCGTTCTTGAGGTTGAGAAGAATTTGGCAAGAAATGCCATCTTGTAGTCGTTCCATGAGGTGATGGAATTTTGAGGAAGGGTTTTTTCCATTGGCGAGTTTTGTCGCCCAAAGAGAAGGGAAAGAGACGTAACTTGAATGCGTCCTCACTCACACCATTAATCTTGGTGAGACTGCAGAATCTATTAAACTCGTCCAGGTGGTCGAGTGGATCCTCCATTGGTAAACCTTGGAACTTATTCCCCTGAATCATAGCTATCAAGCTTTGCTTGATCTCAAAATTATTGTTCTGGACAGCAGGTGGGTTGATTCCATAGCGTTGTGTGTGAATATTCGGGTTGTCACCTGCACCAATGGTGTGCTGGTTATCGTGGTTAATATTCTCCATTTGCAAGTAAAACACCTGAAATGCACTAACAAGGAGAAAACAAAAGTCAATAAATTAAAAGAAAGTGAATTTGATCTCAATAGATCCAAAATTCAAATTGTAACAAATAAACACCCAATTGGCAACGACGCCAAATTGATAACATGATTTTTCCGTGTCAATATAGTATTTGTGGTGATGCATGGTTATCAATTCTTATCACACTTACATGCCATTGTAGTATAGATAGGTGTCAATCCAAATGAGTGTGATGCTCTAGATGCACATGGAACTATTAATTCAAGCTAAATAAGAAAATGGGGTTTTACTAACAGTTCCTAAATGAACAGAACATAGAAAACATGCATGAGGTAAACAGGAAATGAAAGCAATCATACAAAAACAGAAATTAAAGATAGACAGCAAGTGAAACTAGAGCAGGAAAGTAAAATGGGTAAAAATGCAATCAAAGGGAAGGAATTCCTAAGAATGGTGATAATTTAACATAGATCCTTCATGAACTACCTAGACACCTAACATACCTCAAACAATAAGCTAACCCCTAGAAAGCATATTCATATGCAACCAAGTCCAATATCTTGGTAAATGGTTTCAACCTAAGCAATTACCATACCTGACTCTCTTTAACGGTACACTACCTAGTAGGTATGGGGAACCAATCTATTAAAGCCAATAAGCACCCTAGACATCCAATCTCTTAGGCTAGGTATACAAATCTATGAAATCACCATGTTGAGGCATTCATTTGAACACCTTCTGGGTGTTGAAATGCCTAATATCATATTTCAGTTAATCAGAAAGAAATCAGCATGAAAAGCAATGAAACAGAAGGTATCTAGATGAAATCAAACTTAGGTACCTAGGAAGAACATGAAATCAACACCAGTCTACCCCATCCTCAGGAACGTAAGGGAACTACTCACTACGCATGTTGGGTGCAAAATCAGAAAAACAGGAAAGCATAACTACTAAGTAAGACATTAGGATCAAAGTCAAACTATGAAGAACAACAAGAACACTAAATCTAAAAACATTATGAAGAACAAAACGAAAAATCAAAGACGCAGAGGATGAAGATGAAGAACAACAAAAACATTAACCCAGAAAAACAGAGTAACAATGAAACAGTAGCAAACCCAGAAATGATGATCAACACAAAAACAAGATTAAAGGCATAAAACAGTAGATCAACATGCACCAGATAGATCATAGCCCTAATCTAAGCATGAAAATGAAGAAATCAAAAGATAAACATAAACTTAGTGAAAATCTGGGTTTGAACATGAAGAACAACAAAGCAAAACATAGAAAAAATAAACCTAAGACAATACCCAAATTGGCTAAAAAATAAAGCTTGTCCCAAATGGAGGCGTTTTTTGGGATTTTATAGTTGTTCAGAAAAGCCCTAAAAACACTAAAAGACAAAATGTAATGATTGATCTTGGTCTTGGGTCCAGTTCGTCCTGAAATCGAGTTGGTCGGGTCAGAGATGATTGGCTCGATCATGGTGATCGAGCCATGAAGAAGAGTGATTGAGGTGGCTTAGAAGCGGCACAACGGGAGAATGAGCCAAAAAATGCTCGGTTGATTGAGCCGAAGGAACGTGGTCGAGGCCGAGAGGATGCGGCTGGCTCGATGTGGGCTCGATGGTTGAGTTTGTCACCTCAATGGTGTGGGGAGCTGGCTCGATGGTTGGATGATCGAGGCCAAGAAGAAATGGGTGATCGAGCCAGCAAGGGAGGTGGCTCGATGGTCGATGCGTGAAGGAAATTGGCGCTCAAGCCAAAGGTTTTGCCGAAAAGAGCTCGAGACGAAGAAGATGCTTGGTTTGATGGTTGATCGAGCCAGTAATGCGCTGGCTCGATGGTTGATCAAGCCACACCATTGAGGTGAGCAATTCTTGGTCGAGGTACTTGGCTTGGGCACGGCATGAGTTTTGGTAGAATCCGACTTGAGCTAACATTGAGTTAGATCCATCCCGTGCATTTTCCCTTCCTTCTCCAAATTCGCAGTTTCGTTCCAAAAACTCCTGAAAGTCCTGAAAAAATCTCCAAAATACGTATGTATGCAAGTGCTAATGCAAAACTTCCTAAAAACATGCAAACTTACTAATAAAGTCTATGGATGCAACATATTTACAACTAAAAGACCCTAAAATGATGTTAAATGACTTCCTAAAACCACTAAAATGCAGAAACATCACGTATATATTCTGGTTTTTTCTGTTAACAGTATTCACAACTATAATGTTTGTACGGAAGCTTCGATTTACTTGTTATTATTCCGATATGTGTCTGTGGAAGTTTTTCGTATTCCTCAGACATTGGTTTTGAGTATGCTTACACGGATATCATTTTTGGACCCAAACGAATTATCTTGTCCCTTTAAAACCTTAGTGATAGGAAAACCCGGTGGGAAAAAACCATCTATACTAAGGAAAAAAGAGTACAGAGATAGTTGTTTAACTATTTACTAATTGTTATTTGGTTTATCTGAGGCGTGTGTTTTGTTAACAGGGTACAGAGATAGTTGTTTAACCTTTGCACCGGCGACTGTGAGGCATTGATTTTTTTCATAACCGTTTTTGACCCCAACATCAGCTCGAGCAAGAAGAGAGGAGAGGTGTGCGGCTGGATTTGGGAGGAGAGACGTCATGGTCCGAGGCCCGACCCAAGAGGAGAAGCGTCTCAACTCAGACTCGGAGACATGCGAGTTGTTAGGTCCAAGTCGAGAAGCAAGCAATTGAGCCGCCGCTCGGGACATGCAATCAATTGCACCGCTCGGTTTGGCTCTGACTGAAGAAGATGCGTGTGAATCAGCTTGGGTGGAGATTCAACCATTTGGCTCAGCTCGGGTGGAGATGCTGCCGGTGTGCCCCTCAGCTTGAGGGATGAGAGTTTCAGCTCAGGATCCTGCTCGGGTTGTTGGCTTGACACGATAGCACAATAAACCAGCTTGGACTGTTGACTTGGATCGGGAGCAACGAGCCATTCGGTTTGCGTGTAGATCGAGAGCAAGCCGCAGCTCATCTCGGGGATCTGCTTGGGTGATGGAACGACACAGCTTATGGTAGGAGAAAGGAGCACCGTGTGGTCCAAATCGGAGGAAAGAGCACCGCGGCTCGGATCAGAGAGAGAGAGGAATCCATGGAGAAAAGGAAAGAAGAAAGAGAGAAGAGTGAAAGTGTGGAGAAGAAGAAGAGATAAAAGTGATTTAAAGTAAAGAGCTAAAAAAAGTCCCTAAAATTCTAACGAGTAAAGAGATAGAGAAAATGAATTTTGGGTCAAAAATGACGAATTTTCTAGTTTTTTTAGAATACTTGTTGGAAAATTAAATGTTGGATTTTAATGAAGAACAATTAAGAACAAGAGAAAAATTATGAATTTTATCTTTAAAATATCGAAATTAGCGCTCAAAAACTGTTTCCAGGGCAAATGTGACCGGAAAACAGATTAAAACGGGCAAAACTGACCGGAAAAAGGATTCAAACAAGGAAATCAAACAAGATTCCTAAGAAAACTCAAGAACACATGAGAATTCAAAAAGGGCACAAGCCTAGCCAAAAAGTAAGAAAAAGTAAGTTGAGAGAGTTATGAGAAATTTTTTTACCTTGAAGTCTTCTCAAGGAAAAGTGAAATGAGGAATTGCATAAGAGCCAACAATGAGCTAAGAAGTGGGTTTAAATAAGAATTCTGCAGATAGTTAATTCGGGAAATAAATTAAGGAACCCAGATTTCCGCTTAGGTAGATTGATTTACGGAAGATCCTGATTTTCGGAAATTGATCTAATAGCCCTAATCACGGACTGGTTAAAATTATGTAATGGAAACTTCCATTACAGGATTGGAGGGGATGTGGGAGTATAAAATCACTCGGGTTGGATCTTTGGTGTTTCACCTGGCTCACCTAATTATTGGGCTCATTCCGGAGAGCCGAGTTTCTTTTGGAGAGCTTAGCTCATTCCAGAGAGTTGAGCTCGTTTAGGAGAGTCGAGCCAAGGTGAGTGGAGAGCCAAACCGCGTGGATAGCCAAGGTGAATGAAGAGCCAAACCGCATGGAGAGCTGAGGCAAGTGGAGAGTCGAGCCCATCAAACACGCGTAGAAGGAAGTCAACGCTCTTCGGGTTGACCGTCGCGAATCTCCCTGAATTAATGGCGAGATCGGCCATTACAAAGGAAATTCAAAAGGATAATCTGCGTAATAAATAAAATTAATGAGAGCGCATTGAGTGCGGCGAGACTATAAATAGGATAGGGGGAACTCAAGGGAGAGGGTTCCAAATTTCATTCAAAAAGATCACTTGTAAACTCTCTCGAGAGAAAAAACTTTGTAACTTTTGAGAAAATTTTAACACAAGTTTATCAATAATATTTAGAAAATTCTTAAAACTTTTTTCATATTTTGGTGTGGGAGATTCTGGTTTTACATTTTTCGTATTAACTGTACGTTTCTCGTGCACCGGCTGTTGAAGCTCTTAATTTTCATTCTCATACCTTTATTTATCTTCTTTGTAGGTTTAGAAAATGGTTAAAATCAATTTTGAGCTAACGAACTTTCAAAAGAGACGTGTTGCCATCAAAGATACCCACTATGCTACTGGAGGACTTGCCTCGAACTCATTCTAATTCTTTCCAATACATAAGGGAAAGAAGTATAGGTATATCTTATAAAGAGTGAGATATTGGTTCAACATCTTGTGGTCATAAGATAAGGACCACAAAAATCAATGGCCTGTTCCGAACCAAAAAGTGGTCAGGGGGAAATAATGGATGAGGAAGAAGGTTATGCAGAACGTGAAAGGGTTTGGGGACAACGAGGCTCTAACCCTCTCCAGTGCCCCTTTATAAGGAACTTGGTCATGGTCAGTCGCTAAAGAAGCTTCTCCATAATGCAATTCAAACTTCGAGGGTGCTCGATTTTCAAGTTGGGCTCTTTCTGGTTAGCTCGTAGTTACTAAATAAATCCTTGTTAAATTATTTTTCTTTGCTTATTGATATGCTTAAACTAAGCTTGTGATAGGGTTGAATTGAAGACTTTGGGTCATCGAAAGATTTGAGACAAAACCAACCAACGGTATGACAAGGTTTGAATTCACCATTACACATCGAGACGATCCTAGGGATCCTTGCTAAATTTTTGGCTAACTACGTACGGTATCATTTTAGAGACCAGCTTCCGTCCTATTTCTTTAGAAGATGAGAGACAACGATTAGTGGCATCCAGGCAAACATGCCATCGATTGAAAAGCTTGGGGCGCAACTTGCGTTGAAAAACTCTATGGTTCACAAGATTCTAAAATTCACACCAAATATTTTATTTTGCTACATTCTTCAACGACGTGAGAGTCGAGATTTCCATTTCCAAAAGTTTCTTTAGATTTAATATTGCAAAATTGCATCTGTGCACACACCTACGCTAGGGTGATAGATACATTCTGTTTTATTTCATGTTCTTTGACACTTTTTTGCCAAGGTTTTGTGATCTCTAGAATATATGTGCATGACACCATCAAAGTAATAATTATTCTCAAATGGAAGCATGTACATAACTACATAATCGATAGGCACATAATCAGTCAATAATGATGATCAGTTGTTCAATGATTGTTCTTTTTGGACATGTATAGACAATGATTCTTCTGCAGGTTCACGTATGAAAACCTTATTATGAGTTCTCTTTCCTCTAAATGATAAGGGTTAGTATACTTTTTGCAACGTCGTAGACAACAACCCACTTACGTTCCCGTGATCCGAACACTTCATCGGATCATTTAACCGACATGAACAACGGGCGGTGTGTACAAAAGGTAGGGACATAATCAAAGCGAGCTGATGACTCGCACTTATTAGAAGTTCCTTGTTGAAGATCAACAATCGTAATGATCTATTCTTATCATAATGAACTTTACAAGATTACTTAGGCCTACGAACTGTATATTCATTGAATACATAAGTGTAGCGCGCGTGAGGCCTAAAACATCTAAAAACATCACAAACATGCTATAACTTTAAACTTCCTTGGCTAAATAGCCATAATATGATAATGGCCTATCATAGTAAGAACTCATCTCTTTAATTTGAGACCCTAGTTTAGTTTTTCGCATAGGTGAAAACATCCGGTTTTATATTTGCCAAATCCATTTTATCCAAATGTGATCATTTCATACTTGATCTGATGCATGTTTTCTGAGTCGTCTCATTGAGAATAAGGTTGCAAGTGCCGAAGAGGACCCTATTAACTTATACTACTCTGGATGAGGGTTTCTACTTGCTTAAATATGTTTCATATCGCATTGCATTTTTCTTTTTTTGTTTTCTTGAAATTTGGCTTTCTATTGTATAAACAAAAAAAAAGTTACACCCTTTTAAAGCAGTTAACTTATACAGCACATCATCCCATCATAATAAACTATCAGCCTAGTAGAGAAGTAGTAATCAGAAATAGAGAAATTTTTTAGAAAATTCTCAAGGTCATAACCAATAGCAGAACATGCAAGTGGGCGAAGGAAGATGAGGGAAAGAAGCAGAACATTAATGAGCTCAAGTAGAGTGTAAGAAGCAGTGATAACACTCTGCTTGAAGAAGAGTCTTCTCTTCTTGATTTGGGCTTCAAATCATAAAATCCCACCTCACCAAAACAACAGCCCAAGTCGGAGCAGTCCAAGACCAACTCAACAACAGCAACCATGTCGTCTTCTACAACCTGCAAAAGGACAAAACAAGAGAACGTTAGACACAATATTGTAGAGGCTACTGGAAAAGAAAAAGCATTCTACAACTGTGAAATTCATAAAAAATTTGACACATTGACTGAGGAATGAAAGATTGACAGTTGTATTAGGGAAAACAAAAGGAATCGATTGTTTTCACTATAAATTCAATCCTTTTGTAACTTTGTAAAGCTAAACTAAAAATGAATCAACAAACAATCTTTTAAATATGTTCAATCTCTCTGTTTATACTTACATGGTATCAGAGCTGATACACCAATAACACTAGCAGCTCTTCAAATCACTGGGACAGAATGGTACCCAGATACAAGCACCTCTACTCACAGCATAACTTACAGCAGTCTTAGTTTTACACTGGTTATGATGTAGTGATTGTTGGAAATGGGGACTTTCTACCTATCACGCATACAGACTCAACTGCATTACCCTCATCCTCAAGTAAGTTATGTCTAAATTATGTGCTTGTGTGTCCTAACATTGCTAAATCTTTGCTTTCACTTTCAAGAATTACAAAAGACTATCCATGTACTTTTGAGTTTGACTGTGATGATGTGATTATTAAGGACAAGGCCACGCATAAACTGCTAAGCGTGGAAAGAAGCATTGATGGTCTTTATGTGCTTCAAGATGCTCCAAATCAAGCTCACTTTTCTGATAGACAAACTTCTACCATTAGAGAAACTTGGCACATGATATTAGGGCATCCCAATGATCAAATTTTACAAATGCTTTCATCAAATAAACTCATTACAATATATAAGTCTTCTAACCCATGTGTGAGGCTTGTAAAATGGAAAAGAGTAGTAGATTGCCTTTCTTTTCTTCAAATTTCTCTGCTTCAAAATCCCTAGAGAGAATTCATTGTGATCTTTGGGGGCCATCACTTGTTTTATCCATTCAAGATTTTAAATACTATATCGTGTTTAAAGATCAATGGTCACAATTCTGTTGGTTATATCCACTGAAATCAAAGTCAGATTTCTTAACTACATTTGTATGTTTCGAAAATTAGTGGAAAATCAACTAAACATTAAGATCAATATTTTCCGCCTAGAAACTCTAGTTAGAGTGGCAGTGGACCTTGTGTTGACTATGGCATTTGTAAGGTTCAAGCCCCCGTGTGGGAAAATGTAGACAAAAAACAGAAAAAGATCAATATTTTCCAGTGTGATGGTAGAGGAGAATTTGTTAGCATTAGGTTCCTAAATCAGTTGGATGAGAGTGGCATTAAAAAAACAAATCTCTTGTCCATACATACCCCAACAGAATGGACTATCAGAGAGAAAGCATAGACACATCACTGAGTTAGGATTGTTTATGATGTTTGACAGTTGTTTGCCACATAAATTTTGGGTAGAGGCTTTCTTCACAACAAACTTCTTAAATTTACTATCGTCCTCTACTCTAGATGATAATATAAGTCCTTATCAAAAGTTGTGTAGAAAAACTCCAGATTATTCATCTCCCATGTCCTTTGGCTACGCATGCTATCCAACTCTAAGTTGTGTACTTTTGGGTAATAATGATAAATATAAAGGTTATATGTGCCTTTATCCACCCATTGGCCATGTTTATATTAGGAAGCATGTGTTATGTGTTATGAGGAAACCTCTTTTACTTTATCAAGAAAATACAAGCTTCATCATCATACTCAGTAACCACCGTTATTGGCTGGTTGGCAACAAAGCTTTCAACCAAGATGCTCTACAATGCCAAGTTCACTTGTTACTGACATTATCCCTGAAGCACCAAGTTTTTTTGTAGTTGTACCTTTATCTACTCTACCTTCTAGTCCATCTAACACTCCAAAAGACACATCATCTGAGCAACCTACCTTTGAGAATGAAGTACCTATGTTACCTACATCACCTCATCTTCCCTCTTCATCATCCAATTTACATTATGAGTTGCCTACTAGGATTTAACGGGAGAGTCTTGTGCGTACGACAGACTTTGATTATGATCTTATTGGCGACAACTCTTGTCCTTCTCTCACCAGGACAGTCATCTCAGAACCATTACAATCTGCTCCAAGTTCCTCAACTCATCATGTGGTTACCAGATTACAACATGGCATTAGGAAACCTAATTCTAGGTATGTTTTACTTACTCAGATTCATATCCTGAACGAAGAACTATTACTGAGGCACTTAAAGATCCTTGATGGAAACACGCTATGCATAACAAACTTAACAACTATAGGGATACAAATACTTGGTCCTTAGGTCCATTACAACCAACAATGCATGTCCTAGGTTGTAAATGGTTGTTCAGAACAAAACTTAAAGCAGATGGGAGTCTAGATAAACTAAAGGCTAGACTAGTAGCTAAGATTTTTAATCAAGAAGAGGGCATTGGTTACTTAGACTTATAGCCATGTAGTTATAATTGACATGGTGAAACTAGTTCTTCACAGTGCAACAGTTATGAACTGGGAAATCAAGCAGTTAGATGTAAAAAATGCATTTTTATATGGCAATTTCTCATAGATTGTTTATATGAAACAACCTACAGGTTTTGTGGACAAAACCAGACCTACATATGTATGTAAGTTACATAAGTCCCTCTATGGACTTAAGCAAACACTTAGAGTATAGTTTAATAGATTTAGAAACTATCTACTGGAGAAAGGGTTCTGTTGCAGTAAAAGGGGTCCATCTCTTTTTATTTACATTGAAGATGCAAATGTCATAATGTTTTTACTCTATGTTGATGATATGGTGTTAACAGACAATAACAAGACACTGATTTCAAGTTTATTAAATGAGATGAACACATAATTCAGGATGAAAGATTTGGGAAAACTTCTTTATTTCTTAGGCATTCAAGCACAGTTCCAACCTAATGGTCTATTTCTATCTCAGCAAAAGTACATTGAGGACTTACTTATATGGTTGGGATGTAGGAGTGTTCTCTATGTGACACACCTCTGCCTCTAAGCCTGACAAAGCTCAAGATCGTACTTAATGCTTCCCAAATTCCACTAACTTCAACAGTTTTGTAAGCAAACTTCAGTACCTAACAATGACAAGGCCAAACATTCAATATTCAGTTAACTATGTTTGCCAAAAGATCCATGAACCATCAATTTCATATTTCAAGATGCTCAAACGTATTCTGCGTTATTTAAAGGGTACAATTCATATGAGAATTACCTTCAACAATAATGCAGATTTTACCTTGAGGACATAAAATGACTCAGATTGGGTTGGGTGCACTGAAACACCGCGCTCCACTAGAGGATTTTGCACTTTTCTATGAAACAATATCATATCCTGGGCATCTCGTAAGCATGCGACTCCCTCGCATAGCTCCATAGAAGCTGAATATATGACATTATCATAAACGGCAATAGAAATTACATGGATAAACTATATAATGAAAGAATTGGGCATACATCGGCATCATATCCCTGAAATTTACTGCGACAATCAATATGCAGTCTACCTCACGACGAATCCAGCCTTGCACAAGCGCAGTAAGCATTTCGAAACTTGTGGATGTCTAAATCCACAAAACTAATTTGTTCTTTTTCTCTTAATGAAGAGTTCGATGATTTTCATTTTAATAAGAAACAGACACAACACAAATTCGAAAGAAAGACCTTTTTATTAATTTTTTTAGATGATTACACTTCTATTTTGAATTATATGAACACTCAAAGAATTTTTCCAAAAATATGACATTCTTCTTTCTTCTCCTTCCTTTTATATTGCATCGATCCGGCTCGGGATGTTCCGATCTTCTCATTTAGTTGCCCTTCCTTTTCTCCTACTTTCTTGGTGAATCCCCTCAAACTCAAAACCACTTGGACCTGGTTGTTACATGCTCGGGATGCGATCTTCCTCAGTCGAACTTTGTGCTGAGTATTCAGTTTTTTTTTCGATACACTCATGTAGACAGCTTGCTCAGTCAGTCCTTTCGCACTCAGAATTCCCGAGGTCAACCTTTGGGGTAACACTAGCTAAGACGAGATTATGCTGAGGGGGTTTTGACACTAACAACATTGACTTTCACTATGTACGTGAACGAGTGGAACTTGGTACTCTAGTTGTTAATCAAATTCCCAATTAGCTGCAGGTTGCTGATATCTTCACCATATCGCTTGCATATACTCCATTTTGCAATCTTCGGTACAAACTCGGCGGTCATAATCTTTCAAATCATCTGACACGGAGTTTGAAAGGGGTGGGGGTGTAAGAAGTAGTGATAACACTTTGCTTGAAGAAGATTCTTCTCTTCTTAGTCTGGGTTGCAAATAAGAAAATCCACCTCGCCAAAGACAACAGCACAAGCTGCAACAACCAAAGACCAACTCAACAACAGCAACAATATCGTCTTCTACAACCAGCAAAAGGACAAAACAAGAGAACGTTAGACACAAAATTAAAAAGGTTGCTGGAAAAGCAAAAGCATTCTATAATTATGAAATTCACAACAAAATCGACACATTGACTGAGGAATGAAAGATTGACAGTTGTATTAGGGAAAACAAAGGGAATCGATTTTTTCACTATAAATTCAATCGTTATGTAACTTTGTAAAGCTAAGCTGAAAATGAATCAATAAACAATATTTCAAATCTTTTCAATCTCTTTGTTTCTACTTATAAAGAGGTATCGATTTTTGTCAAGCTAGCCATTACGGTTGGACAGAATATTCGCTAGATCTGCTCTGATCCGTGATTTGCTTTGATGTGGTCCAAAAAATCCGGATATCCGTAAAATTATAAACCAAAGCAAATATCAAAAATAAGTATCCCTCAAAACAAAGCAACAAATACTAAAATTTTATAAATCGGATATGTGTTCCGTTTTACAAATATATGTATATATTTATATAGTTAAATAATTACATATATGATATTTTTTATTCTTTTTATATAATATTAACAAATTCTTATCTATAAAGTTTATCATTATTACATTTTAATAAAGAAAACTAAAATATTGTTTACTTGTCATTTTGCATTCAAACCGTAAATTTTTCTTTAATATCTCACAATTATAACTATGTTGTCTTTTATTACGGACCGGATTGGATATCCGACAAATATTCGGATTTCAACGGCTATACAGATTTTTGGATATCCGAATACCAACAGAGCAAATACCAATAAAATTTTTGATTATTTTTACGGAGCGAAACAAATATCTCAAATATATATGATATTTGCTCTGCGTCCACCCCTAGTAGCTATAACTGCATCATTGAAGAGGTGAGCCCCTGATTTTGAGTTCTTGTAATTCTGTTCTTCACAATCTGACGAACATACTACCATATCTCATTGCATTTTAATCGGAGTGTTTTTTTTTTTTTTTTTTTAAAANAAAAATTATATTTATCATGTGCGGATTTACGAAGTTTTTGGTCAAAGACACAACATATTGTGTACTAGGATACAAATTTACTTGTTAACCTTTTCGAATACTACAACCTAAAGATCTTTATCAAACAAATTTCCCAACAAAGTATAAAACATATATTACCTTCATTTTATTGTAAGGAATGTTTTAGAAACTTTTAATATTATTTTAGATAAATGTTTTCAAAATTTCATGCAAATATATAGAATTATTGAAATTATGTAACTATTTGTATTATGCAAGATATCTTTTCAGTTGAAATAATTCTTGGTAATTATATATTTAGGTAAACAAATAAATTGGATAAAACGTATGTGATATTTAACTATTTTGTCAGAATCTTTAACATTATTAAAATGAAACGAAGGGCACATGCTATTGTATATAAACGAAGAATCAAACTAAAAAATACAAATTAAATTCAACAACCTCTATAAATATCATATAATACAAAGATGTGAAAAGCAAATATGATATAATACACAAAAATTCATTGTTCTCCGACATCTGATCTGATACAATAATGAATTAACGTGTTTAAGTCAAAAGCACGTGGCTATTTGAATATACATCTCGGCCGGTGGTTAAATCTCCAATAGATCTCATGATAACTTCGTGCTTTTATTGTGAAGAATATAGCTTTGTCCTTTATGTTTATGAGGCATCTTACCAACAAAATACATATATGGACCACGCAACTCACTTTATAAATACAACTACTAATTTCGTCCAATTCAACACACCCACCAAACCAAAAGCACTAGTACTATCAATCAAACAATGGCCTCCTTTGCTTCAACCCCTTTCCCTATTTCTCTTCATCCATCAACACCTTTGAAGTTTTCCTTTACTCGAAGTTTTACCCGTTCAATCAAATCCTCTTTAGAGACACCTCGTGATTTAGCTCTAGCCACTCGTACCGGATCTAATAATCTCCCGATCCGAACCATTCCGGGTGGCTACGGTTTACCAATGATCGGACCAATTAAAGATCGTCTCGATTACTTCTACAACCAAAAATCCGAAGAGTTTTTCAAATCGCGAATCCGTAAATACGATTCTACAGTGTTTCGTGTTAATATGCCACCTGGTGGATTCATTGCCGATAATCCACAAGTCGTTGCGTTACTCGACGGTAAAAGCTTTCCGGTTTTGTTTGATGTTGATAAAGTCGAGAAGAAAGATCTCTTCACTGGAACTTACATGCCTTCGACGGATCTCACCGGAGGTTATCGCGTTTTATCTTATCTCGATCCGTCAGAGCCGAATCACTCTAAGCTCAAATCTTTAATCTTCCTTCTTCTTAAATCATCTAGAAACCGTATCTTCCCTGAGTTTCAATCAACTTACTCGAGTCTCTTTGATTCCCTCGAGAAAGAGCTCGCCCTTAACGGAAAAGCCGATTTCGGATGTCCCGGAGATTCAGCCGCCTTTGATTTCTTAGCACGAGCGTTTTACGGGAAGAATCCAGCAGATACGAAGCTTGGATCCGATGCACCGAGTCTGATCACGAAGTGGGTCTTCTTCAATCTACATCCTTTATTATCTGTAGGTTTGCCTAAATTTATAGAAGATAGTCTCCTCCATACTTTCCGGTTACCTTCTTCGTTAGTCAAATCTGATTACCAAAGACTCTACGATTTTTTCTTGGAATCTTCTGGTGAACTTCTCGTTGAAGCCGACAAATTAGGTATCTCGCGAGAAGAAGCGACTCACAACCTTCTCTTCACCACGTGCTTTAACACGTGGGGTGGGATGAAAATCCTTTTCTCTAATCTCGTTAAACGGGTCGGGCGGGCGGGTACTCAAATTCAGATCAGACTAGCCGAGGAGATTCGATCGGTTATTAAATCCAACGGCGGAGAGCTCACCATGAGAGGGATCGAACAGATGGATCTGACGAAATCCGTCGTTTATGAATGTCTCCGGTTCGAGCCGCCGGTACCTGCACAGTACGGCAGAGCGAAGACGGATCTTGTGATCGAGAGCCATGACGCAGCGTTTAAAGTCAAGGCAGGAGAAATGCTTTACGGATATCAACCTTTCGCGACGAAAGATCCGAAGATTTTCGATCGAGCGGAGGAGTTTGTACCGGAGAGATTCGTCGGAGAGGAGGGAGAGAAGCTTCTGAAATACGTTGTGTGGTCAAATGGACCGGAGACGGAGAATCCGTCCGTGAAGAATAAACAGTGCGCCGGGAAAGATTTCGTCGTTTTGGTGGCGAGGCTGTTTCTGATTGAGATTTTCCGGCGATACGATTCCTTTGATATTGAAGTTGGTTCGTCGCCGTTAGGAAGCTCCGTTAAATTCACGTCGTTAAGGAAAGCTAGCTTCTAAACCCGAGGGGTAAATTGTAATGTTTTGATCGCACGTGTTAGTTATTAATTTTTTAGTATCTTGTATCTTTTGTCTATCTGTTGTTTTTTTTTTCCAATAAAAAACTGTCGTTATGTCAAAAGATTATACTCTCTAGTTTCTTTATCACAGGATCTTTTAGAATTTTTACTCATATTACAAAAATAATTAATTTATTATTTTAAATAGAAAATTTTTTTGGTAATGCCATAAAAGGATGTGCAAGTTGCAAAAAATGACACATAGGCCGAATCTTTTCCAACATACCATAAACGCGTGGCATTGGACGAGTTGGTGAGTTACGGTTCTGCCCCTCAGAGAATGTTGCAGGTTTGGGAATGTCATGGAAGAACCAGTGTTGATAATCGTAGGGGAATGGGAATGCTTGGACACGGGAAGCTAGCATTTCAGGGTCTCGAGAAATATATATGCAAAGTGTGTGGGTTTGAGTGTAGAGGACAACGTTCAAAGTTTTAAGAAAAAAGTTTATCATGCATTCGGGACGAAAGACAACATGGAGATATTGAGTTTGTGTTTCTGGATTGGCACTTCGAAGACAGTGTTCACGCAAGCTAAGATGCCACCAATAACTGTGGATTCCGACGAGAGTTTGGACATGTTCAGAAGGACAAGATCAGAAGACGGGGGACGAAATTTATTTATGTCCATACAAAAGGATTTCACTGAAGGGGGTGATAAAGTGACAGATGAGAGATGTGGAGAAAAAAAGGAGTTTGATATGAAGAAACTGATGAGGGTGAGAGAGCATATGAAGACGATGACTTCATTCTGCAAGTAAGTCGTATAGAAAGCGAATACAAATCAACCAATAATCCGGTTGAAACTATCAATGATGAAAGTAGGGAGAAGATGTTGGATTCAACGGGACAGACGTCTGATGACTCTGAATTTTCACGGTTTTTACTTATCAATTAGCATCGATTATGAGGTCTAAAAGCGTGTATACATCACATTTAGGGTCGATTTCACTAAGTTTAGTGTTTTTAGGACTTTTACATTAGAATTTGCATATGCACGCATTTTGGAGGTTTTTCAGGACTTTCAGGTGTTTTTGGGAAGGATTTGATTAATTTCAGAAAAACAGCACTTGACGTCGAATGGACTTAGCACTCAACCCTCAACATTGGAATGGACTGAACTTACTCTGAGCACCCGCAGGATCGATCCCAACTCAATGCAGGATCGATCTCAGGCAATCCGGCAATGAAACGAGATCGATCCCACTCAGCACCTTCGAGATCGATCTCAACACAATGCAGATCGATCCCAACAACACTCCAGATCGATCCTGCAACGAAACCAGATCGA
>OVBE01003587.1:0-26375 GCA_900406425.1 Iberis pinnata
TTCTCGAATGAGAATGGGACGGGACAGGAACGGGAATTTCCGACGTCCCATTTGGAACGAATATACAAAATTATATATATATATATATATATATAATTATATTTTACATATGTATATATATATATATAATATAAATATAATAATTTATTTTGTATTTTTAATGTTCATATTTTACCATTAACGAAAATTACAATCTATATAAATTAAATCTAAATATATTATTAACAATTATAACCTAATTTTTGTGATTCTAAGAAAAACGGTAGGAAAATAGTTCATCTTTCCTGATTCTACAAAGAAACAAGATAATTAATGCTATTTAAAATCGAAGTAATTGACTTTGATGCTATTTAAACATATATAATTGTGTTGATTTTTTTTGTTGTTACTAGTGTGTCGTTGAAAATTAGCTAAGCATTGTAGAAACAATTTTTTTTTGGTTTATTTGTTATATTTTTGGGAATTCCCGTTCCTGTCCCGTTCCATCCCGTCTCATCCCGTTCCCATCCCGAATTTAAAATGGGATACATATTTTTATTCCCAAATTCCCGTCCCATTTCCAGTCTCGAAAATTCCCGTCCCAAATTTTTATTTGCCCACCCCTAGCTACAGGTAGCACTTACTTGTAGTTGTAGCTGGGATTACATCCTCCTTTAATTTCATGAACAAATGGTATAAAAGTCTGAGTTTTTGAGGTTTACTTTTAACAATGCTATGAGATTCAGCTTTTTCCATGTGAAAATATAATTTTATTAACCATTTTCAGCCATTTCTACATCTTCATCTCATTGATGAGACTCATCATAGTCTTAGTATCTCCTATATCTCTCTAATACATCTTTAATCCAAACTTTTAGGTAAAAATAACATTTGTGGCAACTCTTGGAGAAGCTATAGCCTGTACAGGAATCTTCATATTACAAAGTAATCCAGGATTCTCACTCATATCAATTCTCTCTCCAGGTATAGGTGAACTCCATGAGAAGCAATGCAACAAGTTTCCCATCACTAACATCATCAAGTTCATACTAAGTTGTGCTGCTGGACACATTCTTCTTCCTGATCCAAAAGGTAAAACTCTAAAGTCTCGACCTTTAACATCAGTTTCCTCTAAAAGAAACCTCTCTGGTCTAAACTCAATTGGGTTTCTCCAATTTGTTGGATCTCTCCCAATAGCCTTCACATGGACATAAACTGTTGCTCCTTTTGGAACCTTGTAACCACCTATCTTAACAGTTTCACTAGCTTTATGTGGAAGCATTAATGGTGTTGATGGATGAAGTCTAAGAGCTTCTTTAACTATACATTGTAGATAAGGTAGTTTTGGTATATCTGATTCATTCATTAACCGGTCTGATCCAATTACTAAATCAAGCTCTTGTTGTGCCTTTTCTTGTAGAACCGGACATTTAATCATCTCTGCCATAGCCCATTCAATTGTAACAGCGGTTGTGTCTGCACCTGCTGTAAACATGTTCCAGATCAATCCATGTACTGTCTCTTCACTAAGCTCTTTATTCTCTTTTAACACTAATAGTTTCCTAACAAAACCTTCATGATTCTCTTCTTCTTCCATTATAGCTCCTCTAAACCACTTTGTTCTTCGATCTTTATGTGCCAAGAACTCTTTATCGCTAATGAGTAATGATGAAACCCAATTAAGCCACCATACATGATCGAAAATCGTCCCTGAACCGCTTAAAAGATGTTCCTTTTCGACAATTGATTTAAACTCTTTACCTTCCTCAAATCCAAACTGTTTCCCAATCATTAACTTTGAGATTGTGTTTAGAACAACTGCAGCTAAATACTTTCTAACAACCACCGATTTTTGCATCGGACCATCTATTGAATCACTCGTCACTAGAGTCGGAGCTGAATTTTCTGGTAACTCATACAAAATAAAATTATTAATATTTAGCTTTTATTGTAAGAAAATTATATATGTAATAAATATTAAATGTAAAAATAATTTAAACAAATTCACATTTCAGAAACTATAAAATAAGAATAACAATAATTTGTGGCCAACATAATGTTTATTATAAAAATATTGTTACTAACATTTCTATTGTTAGTTATTTATTAACATTTCTAATATATAAACATATATCATTGAGATTTTGTTGCAAAAATTTCATAAAATTGGGGTTTTTTTTTTACTTTTGGAACGAGTAGGGTAGAGTGTTTCATACCAATGTGCTCAGATTCGGTTATGCTCGTCACATCTTTAAAAATCGACTCAACCATGGATCTTGCTTCAATCTCTCTTAACAATCTGAAATTCTCAATGCTCTTTAAAGAAAAGAGCTCAAGTGTACATAGTTTTCGTAGTTTAACATAATGTGGACTGTAATCAGACCAAACTAGATCAGTACCGGTTTGAGTCATTCTTGCAATCCTGTGTCGATTAGACAATTGATTGTCTTTGTCTCTTAACACTTGTTTGGCTAAATCAGAGCTTGAGACCACGATTGTAAGCTGTGAGCCTATCCATACAGAGATGATTGGACCATAAGTTTGTGACCATTCTATGAAAGAATGAGTCCAATTTGGTTTCATTTGATGAAGATTTCCGATTAAAAACCTTGGCTTTGGTCCTGGAGGTATGTTGAATCTCCACCATCGTTGATATAGCATGATGGTGGTGATGATGATGGTGATTACTGAGATTACATATAGAATCATTTTTGCTTCTTGGAGTCTTAAAAAAGTATACAAGTTTGATGCATCTACCTTATACTCAAATTTTATACACAGATTGTAAAATTTAAATGACTTTTAAATTGTTATATGGTTAGGATATTAGCTTACGTTTGTTTACTATGGAGAGACACAACTTTGATATGCACCTGAAAATGCCATTATATACTCTCACACTTTGTGCATTCTGTTTGTTTGAAAAACAAGATTCTATTGATATGCTTGAACTTTTTCAGGTTTGAAATCTATAAAAAATATAATTTATACAACTATTGTTATTAAAACTATTGAAGGGTCGAGTTGACTAGTAATTATATCACTTTCTCATTTACTAATAAAATTTAATAATTGATCACTATGCTTTATCTGTTATAATAAAATATACTGTTTTTTTAATCTGTTTTTTCTTCATACATTCAAACATATATAATTATATATGTTCTACCGAATTTCCTTTGTGTTGTTTTTTTTTTTTTTTTTTTTTTTTTNCTTTGTGTTTTGATATCAACAAAATGCACTTAACATTAACAAGAAAAACAAGAAATAATTGTAGAATTGGTCACACTTTAGTTTTTAAATTGGAAAAAGATGTGTGTTTTGAATTCATTTGTGAATAAGATAGTTTCTAATGTAAAATGACAATGATATCCTCTCTAATATTTATTAATTACTAATGAAAATAAATATAAAATAAATATTATTAATTTTCTTGGTTTAATTACTAATGGAAATAAATAGGAAAAGAGAGATATTTAGTCATTAATGGAAAAAGCGTGATTAAGGTAAATAAGTACAGAGATTAAAGTTATGCACACGTTTGTGTTCATATGCACATGTTTATGTTCATATGCACACGTGTGTTCATATGAATATATTTGTGTTCACATAAACATACGTATATTCACATCAACACAATATAACAAGATGAAGAAAATGTATTCATATGAATTATAACATGTAAATGCATTCAGATGCACATGTTTTTCTTTATGTGAATACATTAGTGTTCATATAAACATATGTATGTTCACATCATCAAAATACAACATTATGAACATAATGTATTTATATGAATTATAACATGCACATGCATTAATATGAACATGAATATATTCGTCTTAAATTGGTAAAAATACGACTACTTGTATCTGTTATAACCTGTATATGCATTCATATAAGCCAAAAAGTGTTCATATAAATACATTGTATTCATATGAACACGTGACATATATATGGTAATAATGACACATAATCCACTTTCCTTGTTGATTTACTTTTGATTAATATATGGTAATAATGAAACATAATCCACTTTCCTAAAATTTCACACGGTTTATTACATTTTTTATTCAAAAAATGGCAATCTTTTTCTTTTATTAGTTTATAGATTATTTGCTTTTTATTTTATTTTTTTAAATAACCAAAGGATAGTATAGGAAATATTATATATTTTTTCTCATAACACACCTAAATCACTAATTATGTTCCTCTACCCACTTATTTGCCCAATTTAAAACAAAAAAGCACATAGTTTGCTAATTCACTCAAAAAACAATATGCATTGAGCGGAACTAAATCGTGATGGACTAATCACTATGATATAGATGCTATGTAAACAGTTACAACAATTAGTTTACACAAGAGAAAATTTATGCAGAAAATTCTTTCTAAAATTTTTGACTAAAAAATAAAAATAAGATGAAAGTGGTTATAAGAAAAGAAAAAAGTTGGTTGAAAAGATATATTTAAATTTTTATAATTTGCTAATCGAGTACTTTTGTAAAAAAAATTATATGTAAGTATTTTTTTATTACGTGAATAGTGAAATATGATATGTAAATTTTAAATGTTAAATGTACATATTAAGTGTAAATAGTAAATATATGTGTGTGAATATTTCCCAAGAGTATAAAGGAAAATAGATACAACTCGGTCCATCAAAACTAAGGCAACCTCGATTTAGTTAAAGAAAGTGTTCACTGTTCATATTGGGCTATCAAGCCCACTAATGTTGTAACTAGCTCCCAATTAGCCATCTGTAATTGTACTATAGAAAAGAATTATCTACTATCAAAATAAACAAGAAAACTTTTTATACAAGTCTCGTTTTTTGACATGGTATCAGAACCATAACCTCATACTAGGTTACGGCTACAATTCTTTTTCAAATTTTTATTATCTCTCTCACAACCTAAATCATGTCCGACAATACTACTGCTCGCGTTGAAACAAGAAGAACCATATTTCCTTATGATTTAACCGCTGGTGACAATCCAGGCACGATCATCTCTCGCCCTTTGCTACGTGGATCTAACTACGATGAATGGCCCGCTAGTTTGATGGTACAATCAAACAACCATCTGAAGATTATGAAGATTATGAGGATTGGTCTGCTAACAATGCATTAGTAGTCTTATGGATCAAATTAACGATTGATGAAAATCTTTTCTCTACCATCGCGCATTGCGATGATGCTGCTACGTTGTGGACACAACTTCAGAAACGTTTCGCGGTGAAGAATGGACAAAAAATCCAACGTCTTAAAGCTGAATTAGCCAATTGTCATCAACAAGGGCTGGCTATCGAAGCTTATTACGGGAAGCTTACAAAGTTGTGGACCAGTCATGCGGATTATCAGAAAGCGAAGATTGCAGAAGAAATTGCTCGTGAACGTGAAGAGGATAAGCTTCATCAATTTTTTATGGGACTTGATGAAACTCTCTATGGCCCTGTCAAGTCTTCTTTGCTTTCACAGACTCTCCTTCCAACCATTGAAGAAGCTTACAATGTGCTAACTCAAGATGAAGAATCAAAAGCTCTTGGCCGGATTAATGAAGAACGTTTTAACGGAATGAGTCTTGTTGTCCAGCTATATTTTCGACCACGTACAGAGTCTAATACTGCTATTCTCTGTAATTTGTGTGGAAAACAAGGACATCTTGCTGAAAATTGTTTCAAGAAGATTGGCTATCCACCATGGTGGGAAGACAAAACCAAACTGAAATCAAGTTCTACTACTGCATCATCTCGTCCCAAACGCACAGATCTAGTAAAAAAAAATCATGTTGCATCAACTAGTATTGTTCCAGCTTTTACTACAGCAGATCGCGTTGGTTTTAGTGGTCTAAATGACCAACAATGGCAGACTCTTGTCTCACTGCTCAATGAAAGCTACTCACCTGCTGCAAATCACTTGTCATGTAACAGTTTTGTTGAATCATGGATCATAGATACTGGAGCCACAAACCACATGACAGGGACTCTTGATTTTCTTACTGATGTTACCACTATGCCGCTTGTTCTTATTAAACTTCCTGATGTGAGATTTGTTACTTCTACACAACAGGGATTAGTTCATTTGGGACCTTCTCTGACTCTTTCTTCTGTGTATTTTGTGGACAGGTTGCGTTGTCATCTTTTTTCTGTGTCTCTTAACCAAAGATAGAGGCTGTCTTTTTCAGATATTTGATAAAATATGTGTTATTCAGGAACAATTTTCTCAGACGCTGATTAGAGCAGCTGAGCAATTTTATGGACTGTATTTCTTTAGGAGTCTTGCTGTTGTTGCTGCAATTTGAGTTCCAGATCAGTCTACTTTGACGTTGTGGCATACACACATAGGACATCCATCATATAAGGCTTTGAAGTTGTTACCTTTATATGTTTTTGTTTCATCTCATTTGTTAGACAATCAATCTTGTGAGATGTGTATTCAAGCTAAACATCAAAGGGATTCTTTTCCATTAAGTGAGAATAAATCAACTTCGCCATTTGAATTGGTACATTGTGACTTATGGATACCTTACAGAACAACAACAATATGCGGTTCTACATATTTTTTAACAATCCTTGATGATTTTACAAGAGCTCTATGGATATATCTCTTACCATCAAAAGCACGTGCTCCTAAAGAACAACTTAATTTCATTGCTATGGTCGAACGACAATTCAATCATAAGGTTAAAATGATTCGCAATAACAACGGCTCCGAGTTCCTCAGTTTGACTTCTTTTTCCAATAACAAAGGATTCTACATCAAACATCTTGTGTTGGAATGCCTCACCAAAACGGTAGAGTCTGTGGATGCTAAAATCCACAATATAGTTTTGTCAAAATGATCTTAATGAGGAATTCGTTTGTTCTTGTCAAATGAGGAAAAAGGCACAACATAAATTTAAGTAGAAATAGATTTTATTGATTCTTATCAAAAATGAGTACACTTAGAATTCAGATAAATTTTCTCAAGTAAGAGATAGCTCAAAAATTGGCCAAAAGATCCCTCTCCTCTTTCTTTCTCTTCCTTTTATACTCTCTTTACGTAGGTCGTATTGTTACGATCTTCATTGATAGTGGGCCCTGCGATCTCGGAGTATCCTGCCTAATTCGGAACTTCCTTGACCTAGCTCTTTCCTGCTCGGCTACTTAGTTATCGTTGTTTAGATGAGAAGCTTTTCTGGTCAAGCTCCCAACGCCAAATACGTGTTGGTTCAAACTTCATGGAGTGACACTTGTTGAGGTAAAATCCTGTTGAGGGGGTTTTAACACCAACAGATTAGCCCCCAGGTCTCCCTATGAGCTTAGCAAGTTGGGTGACCTTCACAAACCGATTGGTGAAGTTCCAGTAGGATTTCAAACTCCGAGATGGTCTTTGATCGTCACCGCCATTCTACATGCTCACTGAGTTTTTGTCGCCATAATTTTGATATTCAAATGAATGTGTTGTATTTATTTTACTTACGTACTAATATGCCTCTTCTTGTGAGTTCGAGCGATTTTCAACAGTCCAAAAATTAGGTGTTTGGTAAGTCGATTTGTTGCGGATTTGATTAGAGGAAATATTAACACTTTAGAGATTATCCTTTTGAATCTTTTGAATTTAAAATTCAAAATTTTCATCATCACGCCTAAAAAAGATAATCTTTGTGTTCTTGGAAGCAGTTATTGCCTTTCCTCTCTCCTCAACTGTTCGGATCCATCTCCCCCACTCCGTTTTCAACTGCCCAATCTTCCTCTCTGTTCATTTATCTTTCTTTTTTCACTAGAGTTTGCAGTTTTTCTTTCTTAATTCTTCTCCATCTTCTTCGATTTTCTCCTTTTTTTCTTTTGGTCTTTCTTCCCCTTGATTTCTCCTTTGCTTCGGCTCGTCTTCTATGTCTAAGAAACTTGCACTTATTTCTCGGAGCAAGAGCTC
Source organism: Iberis pinnata (assembly GCA_900406425.1). Lineage (NCBI taxonomy): Eukaryota > Viridiplantae > Streptophyta > Magnoliopsida > Brassicales > Brassicaceae > Iberis > Iberis pinnata. The sequence continues at coordinate 7,895 of OVBE01003587.1, forward strand.
ATCATCCCATCATACGGCTAGCACCAGTGTCGGAACTCATGCAGATTCTAACATGAGATCTAGGGCGGTTACGGCTGTACGAATCATGAACTTCTCTGATTCCCGATCCACTGTTGCGTCCGTGAGAACAATCTGGGAGCAATTTGACTTCCCTTCCGATATTAGGTTCATAATCCTTGCATCTGGTCAATTTCCTAACAATCCCCCAGCCGAGTTTTTCACGGTTTATGAAATCTTCTTCAAAACATGTGGGCTGCGCTTTTCCTGTTCCCGGGTTGTTGGTCCGGTAAACGCACCGTTGAGGAATGGCGTTTATTCAACTGATGCCCAAAGGAGTTTGGCATGCAATCTTTCTGATGATCCGAGCAAGGGAAAACGGGTTCAAACTTGGCTGATATATGCTGGAGGTAGCCATATATGTAAAAAAGGGGACCAAAGGTTGGTCTATGGTATCTCGCGAACAAGCCGAATCAAGGGCTGACAACTGCGCAGACCCCAAAGGATGAGACCGACTAGGACCGGTTCTACTTCGTTCTAGAAGTGAACAATATTCCTTTTGGGATTAAAGGCCCAAACGATCTGCAATCCTGGTGGACTCGGGAAATTGGTGTGGATTGCCTTCAAGCCCTAGATTTTTCCCTCTGTTCCTTCATTATTAGATTTTTTTTGAAAATTTTTTATTATCATGATTTCGTCGTTTCTAAATTAGTTTATTGTCGTTGTATATTTTCCGGTGTGGTTGGTTATCTGATCCTCTTTTCTTTCTTTGTCTTTGGTGTCTTACCAGTTCCGCACATGTCTCAAGTCGAGAACCCTTCTTCTGAGTCCCTGAGGAATTGGCACCTCCTTAATAATTGATTGAAAAACTGGAGCATGTTTGACGCAGAAAGAGTTTCCCGTAATTAGCTCCTACTTGAACCGTTTTCCGAATCGTCTTCAAGTAAGTATTCTGAGTTGGTTCTTCTTTTGGTCCATTCAAATTATGTAACACTTGATGCTCGATTTTCCTGCAAATACCCCAATCTTCGTGTCCGTCAGTCACCATAAAGAACCCTATTCCTTACCGTAAAGCTCGCAAACTAAAAAGTTCTCAGGGTACTCCCAGCTCAGCAGACCCCAATGTTGCTCAGGAGGTTAAGACACCAAAGGACCAGATCCCAATGGATGTGGATCCCATTGAAGTTTCTGACTCGTCACGTGGTTATGCTCGTAGGGAGAAAGTTGTGGGTTCTCACAAGAAAACGACTCGTCCTCCCCCAATTCATCGCATCTCTCGCCATCTCGAAGCCCCAGCTGAAAAAAAAGAGCTCGTACACAAGAAAAGTCTATGGTGGGTGCTCATGATTATAGCGGATTCTCTTTTAGGTTTACGTGGCCGAAACAATCTTCCATCATTGAGGATGATGATCTTTTTGCTGAGCTGGTATCCAAACTCCGGCTTGGTGGGCCCAAGGTGTATGATCATAGGTCGTTCCCGATTCAAAGGGAGTATACCAAGTGGGCCCGCTCTCATGCTGAGGTACGTATGCTCCTCATTATTTGTGTTATGCTCCTGGTTTGTCCCCTTTTTTATCTAACAATGCGTTTACTTTCCTCAGGCCGCAGCTTTAGCGAATCGAAGAAAGGCAAAGAAGAATTCTTGGGTTGAGCTAGTTGAGGATGCAACGGCTAGGGCTGACAAAGCTATTTCAGAGTTAAAGGTTGCGGTGAGGCGGGTTGAGACACTGGCGGATGAGAATATTAGGTTGAGGGCCGAGGTCGCTGAGTTGGAAGACCTGAGGAAGAAGGATGCCGAGAGGCTGAATAAGGAGACGGTTCGTCACGAGAAGGCTAAGAAGAATGTGAAGAATGAGATACTTGTCATGGCTCAGGAGTTGGTGTCTATTATAAGGGATAAGGATGATCAGTTGGACCAAAAACTTAAAGAGAAAGAAGATGAGATAAAGGGGAAGGTTGTATATGAGAGGGTGTACCAAGAGAAGCTGATACACGTGGAGCAAATCAAAGGTAATCCCAAGCTAATAAAGCTTTTGACTCAGGGGGAGACTAATTTGGAGGCGGAACAAAGGGATCTAGAGGGAGACCCGGTTGGGTTTAATGAGGAGTTGGCTATGTTGGACTTCAAAGAGTTGAACTTGGAGAAGGATTGGGTGGCGTTGCCTACCGGGTCCGACCTGAGCGAGCCTTCTGAACCCAATCCGGCTGAAGCTATCAACCCCTATGGTATGAACCTACCGTCCTTGAACCCTGCTGGGGAGGTTACTGTTGGAGCGGAGAAGGAAAAAGCTTTGGTTGAGGAAGTAGCTGGAAAAGAGGATGCTGAGAAGCTTGATGTTGATGTAGGTAGAGCGCTTGACAAGGCGGTGGAAGACGGAGTTCGCATTGAGGAGGTCGTAACTGTTGCAAGGAAAGGAGCCCCCCTCCCGGAGGGAATGTTGACAATGTGGTTGGTCAGGGCTCAAACACCTAGGGTGTCCTCTACTTTTTCCTTTTTAATTTTCTTTGAATTTATGTGAATCTGAACATGGTGCCCGGCGGGCTTTTACCCAAACTGTTTGATTTTCCTATTTTCACTTGGTTCCCTAGGGAGGCTATACCCGAAACTTTTAATCGGTGTGATTAATGCCAAGTATCTTGGGTTTATGTTTTGATTGTTTTTTGTATATGTTAACTTCGGGCTAAACCCCCATCTGGGTGTTATGAAATTTGTTTAGGGAATATCGTAAGTGCTTGCTTAAGGAATATTGTCATCTCATTTGTTATCAAGCGTATTGTGTAAAGGTGCTCATTTTTTATCGTCATCTCATTTGGGCTCGGCTTTAGCGCTCATACCATGCTGAGGGTTGCTCAGGCTAATACCCATTGGGTGTGTGCAATGTATTGCACGACTGGTTAGGTCGTACAATGTTGCGTAAGAGGAAATTTGGTTGTCGTTCGAGTGTTATGTTACAAGAGATAGTGTCTCAGGGGTTTGGATGGTATTACCTGGAAATGACAGTTGAAGGTTTAGGTGGTCTTATCTGAGTACAATGTGGTGTTCTCCCCTCGATTTTGCCAGAATTTTGGTAAATAATATCAATGAAAATGATAAAACTGTACTGGATGGTGCTTATGGTGGTATCTCCAAGGTTGGTATCTTGTTGTTTACTGTTGGAGGAGCCCCCGATAAGAACGGGCTGGGTCGGAGTGTGAAGGATGAATACATCTCCCCCATTTTTTGAGAAAAATTTATAAAGGATAGATGGGCGGGTTAGGTCGGAGTGTGAAGGACGAATACATCTCCCCCCCCCCATTTTTTGAGAAAAATTTATAAAGAGTGGATGGGCGAGCTGGGTCGGAGTGTGAAAAACGAATACATCTCCCCCATTTTTTTGACAAAAAATTTATAAGGAGCGGATGGGCGGGATGGGTCGGAGTGTGAAGGACGAATACATCTCCCCCCATTTTTTGAGAAAAATTTATGAGGAGTGGATGGACGGGCTGGGTTGGAGTGTGAAGGACTAATACATTACCCCTATTTTTTGAGAAAACTTTATAAGAAATAGGTGGGAAGGTTGGTTCGGAGTGTGAATGATGAGGGTTAGAGTGTGAAAAGGAGATATTGATGAACTAAATAATAAGATTAGTCGAACTCCCTAGACAGAGTTGCCTACATACCCCAAGCAGGGGATCAAGCCTTGGTCGTAGTTCACTGTGTTTGATTTACAACTTGCGTAAATAAAATATGAAAATAACAAAGTTCGAGACTCCTAGGAAAATAATTTTTTCAAATGTTGGGCGTTCCAAGGATGTTTCTTTTCGTTTTCGCCTGCGTCCTCTAGCTTGTAGACTCTTGGTTTAATCGTTTTGATGATTTTGTATGGTCCTTCCCACTTGATTCTCAGCTTTCATGCATTCTTCTCTGCTCGCGCGGGAAACACTTACCTTAGTACCAGCTCTCCTTCGTTGAAACGTCTTTGTTTGATTTTCTTGTTGTAGAATCGAGCTGCGGTGTTATGGTAATTTTGAAGCCTTATCGTTGCCTGGTCTCTCCTCTCGCCAATTGTGTCGGCAATATCTATGAGAATTTGGTCATTTAGATCTATGTTCTGGGGCGTCAGCTCGCGTCTTAAGCTTAGAACCTTGATCTCGGCTTGTATTACCGCCTCGGTGCAGTATACTGAAGCAAATGGTGAGTCATTCGTACCCCTCCTGGGTGTTGTCCAATATGACCACAGTACTCCTTCTAACTCATCGGTCCATCTCCCCTTTTTCGTGTCTAGTCTTTTCTTTAAGCCGTCTAAAATTGTTGTGTTAGCGGCCTCAGCCTGGCCGTTGGCCTGCGGGTAATATGGAGTTGGCAAACAACTTGGCCTCTATCCACTTAGAGAAATAGTCTGTTAGGACAAGAAGGAAACATTTCTGTTTTGACGTGCATAGGGCCAAGTATGTCCATTGACCATCTCATGAATGGGTATGGCACTGTGATAGATTGCATCTCCTCGGTTGGCATGTATATTAATGGTGCATGCTTTTGGCATTTCTCGCATTTCAGAGTGTATTGTTTGCAGTCCTTGATCATGGTTGGCCAGTAGTATCAATATCGTTTTATTTTGAATGCCAGCTCTCTGCCACCTGAGTGATTTCCACATGCTCCGTCGTGGACTTCCCTTATTATCTTCCTTGTCTCGTGGCCGAATATGCACTTTAGCAGTGGGCCATGTACGCTCCATTTGTAAAGGTTCTCGTTTAACTGAGTGTACCTAGCGCTTTTGGCTTTGAGTTTTCTGGCGTTACATTTCTTTGGTGGTAAGATTCCATCTATGATGTATGCCAGTATCTCGACTCGCCAATCTATCTCCACTTCGACCTCGTATGTTTCCATTGGGACTTTGTCTTCTTTGACATCCTTGGGATTTGGGTTGGCATTGTATTCTTCAATTCTTTCATGTATTACGCATGTGGTTTTAGTGATAGAGATGAGAGGTTTTTTGATAGTTTCGACCGGTACTACTCTGGTCGTTTGCGGGTTTGTAGTTGATGCCAGTGCGGCTAGGGCGTCAGCAGGAATGAAAGGCATTTCTCTGCGAATCCACTGCAAAGGGTTTTCACCACATCTAGGTATGCTTCCATTGTGTCGTCCCTTATTTCGTATTCTCCCCTGAACTGGTTCGCAACCAGCTGGGAGTCGCAATAGGCGGTTACTCGCTTGGCCCTAATCGTTGTTGCCAATCATAGTCCGGTAATTATTGCTTTGTTGTTTGATGCAATGAAGTCTAGTCGGAATGACTGCTCAACCATTTCCCCGGTTGGGGAGACTAACCGTACTCCTACACCGAAATCATGTTTCGAGTTTGCCCTATCTACATATAGGGACCACTTTGCTTCGTCCGGCTTTATTGCTACGTCCATCTCTGGTGGTAGCTCTATCTGGAAATCTGCTAAGGCTTGGGACTTTGCACAAGTTCTTCTTTTGAATTTTATGTCGTGCTCGCTGAGTTCGATAGCCCATTTGGAAAGTTTTCCCGACTGGTTGGGATTGTTTAGGATCGTACGCAGTGGCTGATTTGAATATACGACGATTGAGTGCGACTGGAAATAGGATCGTAATTTTCTCACAGAGTACACTATAGCTAGGGCCAATTTTTCTATTTTCGGGTATCTGGTCTCGGCATCGTCCATGATTTTGCTGAGGTAAAAGATTGATCTCTGGTCGCCCAGCTCCTCGCGTACAAGGACCAAACTGATCGTATGAGATGACACCACGATGTAAAGATATATAGTTTCCCCTTCCTGTGGCTTTGAAAGGACGGGGTGTTTCATCAGGTAGGTTTTCAAGTCTTTGAACGCCAACTCGCATTCTTCATTCCAGATGAATTTCTTGTTTCCCTTCAGAAGGTTATAGAATGGAAGGCATTTGTCTATTGATTTAGATATAAACCTGGTCATGGCGGCTATGCGTCCGATTAGTCTTTGCACTTCTCTCGTGTTTTTGGGTGAAGGCATCCTTAACAGTGCGTTGATTTGCTTGGCATTGGCTTCAATGCACCTCTTGATCACCAGGTAACCGAGGAATTCCCTCGAGGTTACTGCGAAAGTGAACTTAGACGGTATCAACTTCATCCCTAGGTGTTTAGTATCCGGAAATAGGTGCGCAGGTCGCCCACATGGTTGTCTTCATAGGAATATTTGACGAGCATGTCGTCTATATAGACTTCCATCGTCTTGCCCAATTGTTCTGAGAACATCTCGTTAACCAGGCGTTGGTAAGTTGCGCATGCGTTTTTCAAGCCGAAGGGCATTACTTTATAGCAATAAATGCCTTTTTCCGTAGTGAAGGCGGTTTTCTCACTGTCGTCTGGGTGCATGAGTATCTGGTTATAGCCCGAGAAGGTGTCCATAAACGAGAGCAGCTTGTAGCCGGTTGTGGCTTCAACGAGCTTATCTATGTTTGGTAGTGGGAAACTATCTTTGGGGCATGCTTTGTTCAGGTTGGTGAAGTCTATGCATACTCTCTATTATCCGTTCTTTTCCTTAACTACTACGGGATTCGCCAGCCATTCTGGATATTTCACCTCGGTGATTGATCATGCGCCTAGTAATTTCTCCTCTTCGTTTCTGACTTCCTGAGCGCACTCGGCTCCTAACTTGTGTTTTTTCTGCTTAACCGGCTTGTAAAGGGTCTATGTTTAGCTCGTGAAACATGATGTCTAAGCTTATTCTCGGCATATATGCCATGTTCCATGCGAATGTGTGTTTTTTTTCTCTGAGAAAATTAGCTCCTCTTTCAAATCCTTTTGGAGTTTTGATCATATGCCAACGCAGCGCTTCAGGTATCCTGGTATATGCAATACTGCGTTACCTCGTCAAGTTTAGGTTCCTCGTATACTGGCTCCGCAGGTGGGGTCGGCTCCCCAATCGATAGTGGTTATAAGGTCCTTTTCCTGAGTTTGAGTTCGGCCAGGTAACAAGCTCGGATTGATCTTAGACTTCCTTTGATTGTTTTAATCCCCTCCTTAGTGGGGAATTTGACGCATTGATGGTAGGTGGAAGGGACGACCTTCATTGTATTTATTCCTAGGATCTCGTTGTATATCGTTGTTTTGTCGATCAATGTGAATTCAATTATCCTTGATACTCCTGCTGCGTGCATTAATAATTTGATAGTTCCGATCGTCATGGAGGTCTCGCAAGTGAAACCGGTCAACAGCGCAGGTGGTCCTTCGATTCGTGAAAGGTCTATATCAATTTTTTCCAAAGTTTCTTTGAAAATCAAATCCATCGAGCTCCTAGTATCTATGAGCACTCTCGCGATCTCATACTCTTCTAAAATCAGCTCGATGACCAGCAGGTCGGCGTGAGGCATGTCGAGTCCTATTGTGTCCATTTCATTAAATGTTATAGGTTCCCCTACCTCTTGGGGCTTGACTCGCCATTTTTCGCATGAAGCCACCCTGCGCCCATAGGCTTTGATTGTCGTCACTGAATTGTGGCCTCTTCAGTCTTGTCCTCTGTCCCTTACTGAGGATTCGCTATTTTCACCTTACTGGGTTCCACTAATTTCCCGGACTGGTACTTTCTGAAGAGGAACGACTTGAAGCTTCTGCATTCTTCGGTAGAGTGACCATCTTGGTTATGATATTCGCAGTGTTTTTTGACGTTTCCATGTTCTTCATATTGTTTCCATTGGTTCCAAGGTCCATTTTTGGGCTTCCCGGCGAATAGTGTTTGGTTGCCTACTGGGGGTTTCACCTTGGAGCAGTGGCCTGAGTCACTTGATTTTTTTCTCGGCTTCGGTTCCGCATTTCGATTAAGTCTTCTTCTATATGTGCGAACACTTTTCCCATGTGCAGTGAGTCGTCAACCTTTGCTGGAGGGTTCAATATCAGATCTTTATGGAATTCAGATTCTCCCTAGACCATGTTTTTGAGGGCGGCAGTCGTGACATTATCAGTGACTACCACTCGGGATATTCTTTGAACCTGTCGATGAATTGTCGGAGGGGCTCATTTGGACCCTGAGTCATGGTCCACATGTCTGCGTCTAAAATATCCCTTTTGATGTAAACCGAGTAGTGCTTTAAAAACATCAAACTCATTTGATTGAAGATGTGGATTGAGCCCTCAGGTAGTCGAGAGAACCAGGTGAGTGCTAGTCCTTGGAGGTGCTCACTGAAAAGTTGGTAATACCCTACATTCTTCTCATGTTCGTCGAATTGCGCTCGTTCGACTGCGATCCTGAAGGCGGTCATGTACGCACTAGGGTCTGTTTTCCCTTCATAAAAGGGGATTTTGATTTTCCCGGGGTTTCTCACTCTGGCGTTCTTTATATGGGGGCGTACAGGCTGCGGAGCGTCTCCTCCATTAGTCGGTCCAACACTGGTGCCGAGCTGATGGCCTGGTGAACCTTGTAATTCATTTGTCGGACGGCTTCCTGAAGGGAGTTCTTCATCTCCTGGATTTCCTTAATCGAATGTTGAGGTCGTTTTTCGGATCGAGAAGGTGGGGTATGGGTGCCTTCCTCGTTCCTGTTAGATTCCTCCTCGGATTCCTTCGATATGCTGGTTCGGTCTCTCTTGTCCTCTAAGGCCTCGGGTCTCACAGTGTGACTCGTCTGTTTGGGGTCGTCGTTGAGCTGGTCGTCCCTCTGGTCGGATTGCTCTCTTTCGAGGTTGCCGTTTGGTGGGGTTTCCGTGATGTCAATGCGGCGTTCTCGTGTCTTAACTGAACGTGGGGTTGGAGTGAAGCGTAGCCTTCTTGAGTGTTCTCCGGAAATGGGGTATCATCGTGAGGAGGTCCTAGTCAAGCGATGTTGCAAAGACGTAGCCTGGTTTAGGCGCTTGGTCATCGCTTTGGTCTGATCTGCAGAATCATTTGCCATTTGGTCGAGCCGGTCAAGCAAGGATTTGTTCAAGGCGTCTTGTGTCTCCAGTTTTTCGGACATGGACTGCACGGATTGGAGGAGCGCCTGAATCGTGCTAGCATATCTGTCGGGTGGCGTTGATATGTTGTCGGCCATGGTAACGTCGGATCTGGCTGCGGTTTTCCTTTCTCCGTTAAAGAACTCTAAATTCCCCACAGACGACGCTAATTTGTGGATGCTAAAATCCATAATATATTTTTGTCAAGTTGATCTTAATGAGAAATTTGTTTGTTCTTGTCAAATGAGGAAAAAGACGCAACACAAATTTAAATAGAAATAGATTTTATTGATTCTTATCAAAAATGAGTACACTTAGAATTCAGATAAACTTTCTCAAGTAAGAGATAGCTCAAAAATTGGCCAAAAGATCCCTCTCCTCTTTGTTCCTCTTCCTTTTATACTCTCTCTACTTATGTCGTATTGTTCCTTTCTTCATGGATAGTGGGCCCTGCGATCTCGGAGAATCCCGCCTAATCTGAAACTTCCTTGACCTATCCCTTTCCTGCTCGGCTTGCGCCTGCATTCTCCGCGGTTCACCTGCGCCCTGGGTATTCGACTACTTAGTTATCGTTGTTTAGATGAGAAGCTTCTCTGGTCAAGCTCCCTACGCCTAATATGTGATGGGTCAAGCTTCCTGGAGTGACACTGGCTGAGGCAAAGTCCTGTTGAGAAAGTTTTGACACCAATAGAGTCAAGCGTAAGCATCAACATATTCTTAATGTTGCTCATGCACTTTGTTTTCAAGCTTCTTTACCGATCGAATTTTGGAGTTACTGTGCCTTGACCGCAGCTTACCTCATTAATCACACTCCCACATCCACTCTCAACGACAAAACTCCTTTCGAAATGTTGTATCATCGCCCACCGCCATTACAACATATTCAAAATTTCGGATATCTTTGTTATGTGCATAATCAGCATCATAATGGTGATAAGTTTAACACAAGATCTAATAAATCTATATTTCTTGGTTACCCTGCGGTAAAAAGGGTTGGAGAGTCTATAATCTTGAAACCAAGAAAATTGTTGTTTCCAGATACGTGATTTTTACAGAATCAGAGTACCCGTTTGCAGAGGTTTCTCTTCAACCCGAGACTTCAACACTAGCTCCATCACCACTTGTGTCTACCTATTTTGATGATGATGATGATTACTCTGCACATGTTCATGTTCCTCACTAACCTTTTGCACCTACAGAAACTGAACCAACAACATCTAATCCACCAATTACAATTGCTGAATCAACTGCACCTGTAGCTACTTCTAGTGAGGGTCTAGCTCTTGAACATGCCATAACTCTGCCTCAAACAAACACTTTGTTATCTCCAGAGGTCACATCTAATCCACCTTTTGATAATTTGTGCCATGGTCAACGGAAACACACTGCTCCAACAAAGCTAGTTGATTATGTCACCATGCTGTTGCATCAACCGTATCCTTCAGGCACCACATATCCAATTGAAAACTACCTCTCTTCTTCATGGTTTTCACCTGCTTACCAGGCCTACATACACGTTATTACATCATCTATCGATCCAAGACATTATAAAGATGTTGTAGAAGATGAGAACTGGCATATGGTTATTGCCGAAGAGATCAATGCCTTAGAAGAAAACGGGACCTGGACTGTCGATGATTTACCTCCAGGAAAACGAGCTATTGGATGCAAATGGGTTTTCTGGTTTAAATAAAATTTATACGTCACACTTCAACGTCATAAAGCATGTCTCGTGGTTTTTTGAAACAACCAAACTGAAGGTGTCGATTACGATGAAATGTTTGCGCTGGTTATTAAAATGGTAATTGTTCGTGTGTTTCTACAACAAATAGTTACTCATAATTTGTAAATACACCAAATGGACGTTCATAATGTTTTCCTCCATGGCGATCTTATGAGGATTTCTATATGCGTTTTCCTCCCAGTTTTCGCATATATGACAAGAACAAAGTTTGTCGTCTTCGCAAATCACTATACGGTCTCAAACAAGCGGCACAGTGCTGGTTTGAAAAGCTTGGACAAGCGCTTCATGGTTATGGATTTCAACAAAATGAATCTAACCACTCTTTTTTCATCTTTGCAAATGAATCTACACGTCTTCATGTGCTTGTGTATGTACACGACCTTGTAATTACTGGAAATGACAGCTCTGCAATTGCAACCTTCAAGGCCTATTTGCACACATGGTTTCATATGAAATGCCTCGGTCCTCTCTGTTACTTCTTGGGCATCGAAGTTGCTTGGAGTCCAGTTGGCTCTAGCCAAGGCTCGCGACATGGCTGATCCAACTCCCTATCGGCGTCTCGTTGGCCGACTCATCTACTTGGGCGTTACAAGGTCTGAACTCTCCTATGTTGTTCATATTTTGTCCCAGTTCATGAGCAAGCTGAAAGAAGAACATTGGTCAGCCGCTTTACAAGTTGTTCCTTACATCAAAGATAGTCCTGGCCAAGGTATTTTGTTACGCTCATATACAGAGCTATCACTCACAGCCTAGTCCGACTCCGACTGGGTCGCTTGTCCACTGACACGACGTTCACTTACCGGCTGGTCCATTCAATTATGTGGTTTTCCAATATCTTGGAAAACCCGCAAACATGACGTTTTCTCTCGCTCATCCGCAGAAGCATAATAAAAAGTTATGCTCGACACAATTTCAGAGATACTATGACTTCCTAACCTTCTTCCATGTCTTGGTATCTCTTGTTCTTCTCCTACTACGCTTCATTCTGACAGTCTCTCCGCCATCAACCTTGCTGCAAACCCGGTTTACCATGCACGGACAAAGCATGTGGGCCTTGATTGTCACTTCATTAGAGATGAAATTGTTCGTGGAAAGCTCAAGACTCAACATGTTTCTACAAAGACACAACTCGTTGATATCATGAAAAAGGCCCTTGGTTGTCGCGAGTTCGAAGATTTTCTAGGAAAGTTGGGTGTGTGTAATCTTCATACTCCAACTTGAGGGGAAGGGGGTATTGGGCTATCAAGCCCACTAATGTTGTAACTAGCTCGTAATTAGCCATATGTAATTGCACTATATAAGGGGATTACCTACTATCAAAATAAACAAGAAAACCTTTATACAAGTCTGGTTTCTTGACAGTTCAAAAATTCAAAATCTACCAAATTAATCGACATAAAGGTGTATATTTCCAAAAATAATAAATAAGTTACCTAGTTCAAATTATTTTTCACTTGTATAAATAGATGTAAACCTAGATTAGAGGTTATTCATTATTTTTGTAATTGATTTGAGATTTACTTTGAAATTTTGATTCCAATCAATGTTTTTTTCATCCGAATGAGTTTAATATGTGATTCTAATTTAGAATTTTAAATTAAAAGAACATATCTGGAGCTAAACTCACCAATTCTATAATTCACCTAAATTTAAATAAGACTTGATTTTACAAGTACCATTGACAACGACATATTCTTTTTTTTATACACACATGTTTTTTTCGGATTATGTGGATGGGGATTGTGTCTTTGAATTCGAACCAGGACACTTAACCTACCATTCTTTTGGGACAAAAAAAAAAATTGTATCCCCCCTTCATGCAAAGTTTAATATCTTTTTGTGCAATGAAGAGTAAAATTATGTCATTTCAGTCGGACTGTCTACATCTAGTGAAACTAATAAATGAAGATTAAGATTGACCAACTTTGCCTTATGAATGGAATGACTTTGAGCACTTACGAACCTTATTTTATGGTTTTACCAATCTTTTATCCTAAAAAGATAATGTACGAGCTGATATTTTAGCAAAAGGAGCTCGATCCCAAAACTCTATCTTCTTCATTGTATAATAAAGTATGCGAGAAAATGAATTTAAATGGGGATATGACGATCTTGAAGTTAAGTTACTCTCTGTTGTACGTAATTAAGAAGAGGCCAATATATATAACACAAAAGATGATGATGTTTATTATTATGTAATGGGAGGGGACAACATAAATATCTTGAATGTGAAGCAACAAAACCCGTAGTTCTTTGCAACTTGTAAAAGAGAACATAGGGAGTGGATTTAATTTTATAAATGAGGGGATGAGAAGTAATCGAGTTCCAAATGAGGGTGGTGTTCATATTAACACAGTTGGTGAACCATCGGAACAATATGAATTGTTGGATAATGTTCCTTACATTTCACAAGACAACGGTCCTTGCAATTAATAAGGTGAAAATGATATAGGTGAAGATATTGGGTATGAAGAAAATTTTGGCTTTCCTAATGATGATTATGGCACACGTGGTACACAAGAAAATAAGGTTGTTAGTATGGAATGGGAAGATGACCTAGATATTAGAGTGTGTCAGGAATTTGAGAGCAAGAATGCACTTAAAGAGTTAGTAGAAAGAGTTATGCATCAAAACTGTTTTGAGGTCCGAATAATTAAATTTATACCTTATTTATACATGTTAGAGTGTTTCGCAATTTCATGCACATGGCCGGTTCGAGTTCCAAAGTTAATGAATTCATATTTTTTTACGGTTAGAACCTATAAGAAGATGCATACGTGCTCTCGGATTACTACGAGTACAAGGAAGAACAAACAAAAGAGCACACCAAGATTTATTGTGAATGTTTTGCATGACGATTATCCAGACCTATTCAAAAATTTGAGCACCAAAAATCTCATTAATTTGGTTCAAGGGAGATTTGAAGTTAAGGGTTCATACTCTACTGCTTTGAGGGGGGAAAACAAGCTAATGTTGATGTGCGGGGTTGTGCGGGGTAGTCCGGAGGAGAGTTTTATGATGTTGCCTTCTTATTTGCACATGTTAAAGAAAGTGAACTAAGGTACGGTAACACAAGTAGAATGCGATGAGAAAGGAACGTTTAAGTATCTTTTCATCGCTTTGGGAGCTTGCATCAAAGGCTTTCAAGCAGTAAGAAAGGTTATCATCATGGACAGAACCCACTTTAAGACTGCTCATGGTGGAATTCAAATTGTTGCAACGGTTCAGGATCTAGACCATCACCATTACGCTCTCTCTTTCGAGGTAGTCGATGCTGAGAAAGATGCAAGTTGGAGGGGGTTTCTTAGTATGTTAAAAACCGTGGTGCCAGATGATCCTAAACTTGTGTTTGTTTTCGATCAAAATGCAAGTATCATCAAGACGGTAGGTGAAGTTTATCTGATTTCTAAGCATGGGTATTGTATATATCATTTGTCCCATAATGTGAAGTTGTGTGTTCATGGTGTTAACAAAGACACATCTGCAATAAATTTTAGAGAATGCGCCCAAGTTTACACCAATGTTGAGTTTATAAAACTATATGAAGCTTATAGAAAGAAGTATCCTAAAGCAGGCGAGTATCTAGAAGAAAGTGTTTATGTGAAGAAATGGGCTAAATTTTATTTGCGAGGGGAAATGTAAAACATTGTCGCCACAAACTGTGTTGAATATATCAATGGTTTTTCCATAGAAGCGAGGAAGTATTCGTTACTACCGATGCTTGATGTGATTATTGCAAAAGTTTATAAGTGGTTTAATAAGTACAAGAAGAGTGCTGGTGATGTATTAACTTCACAGATGATGGGGCCTTATGTTATGGTTTGTTGCACACAAGATGTCAGAATGCGAAGTTGTTAATGTTCAATGAGCTAAACCACTATCATCTTGAATACAATGTGTTTGGGAGAGATGAGAAAAACTATGTGGTTCAATTGGATGAGAAAATTTGTACTTGCAAGTATTTTGATATAGAAAAGTATCCATGTGAGTATGCAATTTTCGCTATCATGAGACATGCAGAGAAAGGGTTTGACGTTAATTTGCATGAGTTTGTCTCAAAATATAATTTGATGGAGCAGTGAACATTAGCTTATTACCGAACGATTTAACCAGTTGCTCATACCTCGGAGTGATATGTTCCCAATGATGTCAAAGCTTCATGTGTTTTACCTCCGGATTGCATAATAAAGAAAGGAAGAAGACAAGAGACTAGGTTCCCTTCGACTAGTGATAATCGAAGAAGAAGAAATAATCGGAGACTTAAACACTTTTTCATAAGTGATAATGCTGGAACTAGTAATAACTAGTTGTACTTGTTGTAATTTCTGCCTTTTAAAAAAAGTAGGGGCTTGTTGTGCTTTTTAATTATTGGACAACTGGAAATAACTAGGTTTAGTAGTGCTTGTTGTAATTTCTGTCTTTTTTGCAAAAAGCAAGGGATTTTTATCTTTCTCGTTTTTGAACAACTGGAATAACTATGTCAAAATTAAAGACTTGTAAATAATGAAAAATTATATGTTGTGATTTGCTTACGATATGTGAGGAGTCTGCATCAAAGTTTTGATATATTAATCATCTCAGGATTATGTAAATATTATTTTGAAATTATTTGTATCCAACTCATATTTTCCATCCAATACCTTATACTACTAAGCATTGTTTTAAAAGTTCACCACTTGAATTACCAAAATGATGTAACTAATACATTTTTGAAAATATTTTTATACAAGAACATGTTAAAGGTACTTTGATTTTATATTTCATGTGGATTAACTAGAAAATTTTAATTAAAACTATGGTTTAACTTGTTTTAGTGTTTTAGGTCAAAAGTATAACTGTGTGGAATGAAGAATACATGGATAACTAGGTATAACTATGTACAAATATACAAAGAACTAAACCGAGTTATTCATAGTTATTATTTTTTTGTGGCACATGTGCCAGCTTTGTCGACTAGTTATCCCTAGTTATTCCTTTTTGACAGCGGACGTGTCAGCTTTCTCGGCTGGTTATTTTTAGTTATTCCTTAGTTATTCTTTTTATTCCAATTTCCATTGTAATAATTATTCCTAGTTATTCTAGTTATTCCAACTTCAGTTGAATTAAGTTATTCCTAGTTAAACTTAGTTATCCAAGCAGAAATAACATAAAAAATCAACCTAAGCATTACAAAGTCTTTTAAATATCCTAAACATTACCAATTCTAAACATTAAACATCATAAACATGAAAACAAGTCTTGAAACATTAAACACAAGTTTATTAAACATAAAAACGATTACGCACGCTTACGTACGCTTGCGCTTGTAAGTCTTTTGCTCCTTATTTTCCTCCTTCTTTACCTCCTTCTTCTTTTCCTTTGTGAAAGGAAGACCCAACAGCAGCATGGTCTTCTTTGGTTCTCTCTTGCCAAGAGTCTCCATCATATTCGTCTCGACTTCTTCCTCAATCACATTTTTTTGAACGAGTTTGTTTTGATTTGTACTTTTTGTCTTGGCTTCTTTTAAGGAGGGACGGCCACAATAGAAGATTCTGCTTCGGGTTGCAATATAACCACCAATTTATCCAACATTTTGTCTCATTAGCCGACCTTTCTTTAGCCGCAACAATCTCTTCTCCATCCTTGACCACAACAGCCTCTCCTCCCTCCTTAACACCTTATGTCTCTTCCGCCTCTTTGGTCTCCGGATAAACCAACATACCTTTGATAGTAGGATTTTTTAGGTCCTAAGGGTATCAATTCCTCATCATTGTAGTATAGAAAGGGTGTCAATCAAATCAGGTATACACTAACAATCAAGATGCAATGGATACTTCAAAGTCAAGCTAAAAAATAAAAGGGGTGTGGTTTGCTAAAAAAGTCCTAAGTGTAGTGAGACATGCTGAAAGTAAAGAGCATAAACAGAAAAAGAAACATAAAAGACTAAGATGCAAAAACAGAGTAAAAGCAGAGAGAGTGAAAGATGTAAACAAATGTGAAGCAGTTCCTAAGGACTAAGGATAATCAAACTGAGATCCGTCCCAATCTACCTAAGCACCTAGCATACCTCAAACAATCAGTAAGCTATACCTAGACGATAGGTTCATAAGTAACCAAGTCCAATCCCTTGATAAATGGAATCAACCTAAGCAATCACCAAACCTAACTCCCGTTAACGGTACACTACCTAGAAGACATTAAGCAACAACCTACCAAAGCCAAAAAGCCCCCTAGTCATCCAACCCCCTAGGCTGAGATGCATAGCCTAAGAATCTAGGGTGTTGCGTAAGGATAGACTATCTCTGAATCACCACGATCAGACATTCCATAGAACGTTTTTTGGGCGCTGGAATGTCCAAGATCATATTTTGATTGGCGTGAAAGAAACTAGCGTTAAGCACAATGAAACAGAAGGGATGTAAGTTTTCACACAAGCTTAGGTGCCTAAGGTGAGATCAGGACATCAACGCTAGTCTACCCCATCCTCAGGAACTTCAGGAACTACTCACTACTCATGGAAGTAAAAACAGAGAAAACAGAAATCATAACTTCAAAGCCAAACATGCAGATCTAAGGTTAAATAGCAAGAACAGCAAGAACTCAAACCCAGAAAATCAAGAACAACAATAGAACAGTAACTAACCCATAAAGTGATCAAGCTAAAAACACAAGATTAAAAATAAAATTAAAGATCAACACGCACCAAGTGAACAACAACCTAAAGCTAAGCAGAAAAGTAAAAGAAAAACAGAAGATTAGCATAAACTTGAAAGATTCTGGGTTTTACACCTAAGAACATGAAGAACAACCAAAGAAAATGAAAACCTAAGACAAAACCTAAAAAGGAAATAAAAACAAGACTTATGCAAAAGGAGGCGAATTAATACTTTTATAGTGTTCAAAGAAAAGCCCTAAAGCGCACTAAAGACAAAAACTAATCATTGGCTCGGATCTTGGGTCAGGTCCACTTTGGAATTGAGTTGGTCAGCTCAGAGCGTGTTTAACTCGAGTTGGTAAGTGCGAGATTGATCTGAGCTGGGGACGCTTGAATGGGATCGATCCAGAAGTTGAGCTTGAGATCGATCCAACTTGTATGTGGCTTGAACAAGATCGATCTGGTGTTGAGTGGTGGGATCGATCCAGAAGTTTGATGCGGGATCGATATGGACGTGTGCTGGGAACGATCTGGGCGTGTGCTGGGATTGATCTGGANCGATCTGGATCGATCCAGAAGTAAGCTGGGATCGATCCAGATGTTGTAGCTGAGATCGATCCAAAAGTTTCTTGGGATCGATCCAGAAGCTGCTTGGGATCGATCTGGGATCGATGCATGAGTGAGCTAAGATCGATCTAGGTTGAAGCTGGGATCGATACAGTTGAGTGTCAGTCCATTCCAGGCTAAGTGGTGCTCCATTCCAGGTTGAGTGCTGCTTTTCTGAATTCTCACAAAACCTTCCTGAAAAATCCTGGAAGTCATAAAAAATCTCCAAAATGCGTGCATATGCAAATTCTAATGCAAAAGTCCTGAAAATCATAAACTTACTGAAATGAACTATAAATGTTATGTATGCACGCCTAAAGACCTCATAATTCATGCTAAATGACATGTAACAACCATGAAAATTCAGAGTCATCAAGTCCCCCAAACTAAATCATTGCTTGCCCTCAAGCAAGTAATTTAGAAGTCTGGGAGTGAGGTTTGAAAGTGAGAACTCATAACCAAAACATGCTGCAAACACAGGTAATATTAGTGTCCTGGTTACTAGTTCTAAAATGCAATCCTAAGATCATCCTACTTAAATACTTTAGCCATACTCATCACACTTCATCACAGACCAATTCCAACTTCCACAATGCAT
>OVBE01003588.1:0-26371 GCA_900406425.1 Iberis pinnata
AATGTGTAATGCTCTACTCCTTGGACCGTTACTATCGAACTTAATAACCAATTAATATGATACTGTACGCTGTGGACCCAAAAACCCGCATGACTTTTTTATTGTGTATTGCCACAAAAGGTCTCATACAGATTTTGGATTGGACTCCTTATATACTAGCAAATTCTTAACTAATTTTTCAATGTAGGATATTTATTTTTGATTACACATGAGTCTCACACAATGACCCAATGCCACCATTTTTTTTCGTTCTTCTAAATTAAACCACATAATTTTTGTTCATAATTTTTATATTAGTATTATGTTCTCCTTTGTCATCGGTATTATAAACTTTTTAGAACAATATGATAATATATTAGTTTTATGAAAAGGTCACTTTTTGAAAATTTGCCCAAACTTCGATATATGTTGGCACGACACTCTGGGTAGGATCCTTTCAAGCCACGAACAGTGAAGAAACCATTAGTTGAGAAACATAAATAATATAAAGACATACGTGAGCTATTTTAGGAAATTTGAAGATGGTGTTTGATTTTGCCTTTCCATTTACAGGAAGCTCTCTTATATGAACAAAGCAAAAGCATATGGTTACACCAAACTAATATGGGGTTAAGACTTGATTTTCTGATATTAATTTACTATAATGGCAAATAAATTACTCATTACAAACAACACTTGCTTAGTAGTGTAGATTATTTATACGTATTCAATTAATTAATATATATATAATAGTATATTTTTATGAAAATTGAAATACTTTTACCATTTTGGTATTCTAGGCTCTCCGTTTATAACTTTATATACATACAATAACTCATAAATATAATCAATTATGAACCTAAATAAAATAAGTATGAGTTTATGCAAAATTGATATATTTTTCAATTATATTGCGATCTTTAAAATTTTAGAATTTAATTCATATGTAATGGATGAATGTTGATGTCGAGGTTGACACTCCGATCAAGGATCTGATTCAAAAATTTGACCTGGTATATTATGTTCAAATATAGTGGCGTGTTCATGTGTCTCAATCTGAAATTCTTAATATGGATCTGCATATCCCAAGACGAGCTTACCTCGGCGCATATCTCGGCGCAAGATGAACTCACCTTAAGGCGACAAATAAGAATTAGGAAAATCTTTGTTAAAAGATATTTCCAAATATTATTGAAAGATATTACCAAATATTTATGGAATATTACCAAATATTTATAGAATATTTTCGAGTATTTAGGAAGAGTATTATGTAAAGAGATTTAACCTAAATTCTTTATCATATATCTACAAACAGAAGATCTTAGGATTAAATCAAGCATTCAATAATCAATAATATTCAAGATAATTCTTAGAGAAAATTAATGATCCCATTTTGTTAGGTTGAATTCTTGGTTCACAAGGAGTTATTTGCTTTTCTCACAATTTTATATCTATGTATGTTTATTTATCATGCACAATCCAAAAAATCCACTTCATATGTTCCAAATATATTATTTAATACTTGCTACAAATATCTACCTCAATGAATTTTAAATTTTTCTTTAGAATATCTAACACAATACAATTGATGAAGAAAAATATCTACCTCAAATTTATTATTTGCCATCACGACAATACGTAGATCATGGGTCAATGGTCCATGTCCCATTAGTTTTGTATTGATTATATTCAAATCTAAGCATATGCATGCTATAGATACATGGTTGCATGTCTTCAATTATTAGTTTTAATATCTACATTATTTGAATGGGTCCTATGCTTGTTATGAAGTGTAGATTGGGAAATTTATTTTTGTTAAATAGATAAAAATTCATTTCTACATTATTTTTTTATTATAAAAATTCGATTCTATACAATTAAAATATTGTGTATTATAGAAACTAATTATACGTTTTGTCTTATCGATAACTAACGAAAAAATTATCAATATTTTTAAGTTATTAATATCCTTTAAATTTACACAAATACTTAATTTGAAATTTGGTCTTCTTTAAATATATAAAGGTTTCTATAAATCATAAAAAATATATACTATCTTTACATCAAGTTTCATTTTACGCATATTTTTAATTTTAACATAAGTACATTTTTAAAACATAAATGTAAGTTTTATCATAAATTATAAAATTTAATTTCAATAAAAATATAAAGAATCAATTAATTAATTCTTAAAGATATAAATATTTTTTTACATATATTATTTGTGTGAAAATATAGAATATTGAGATAATATAAAAGTGCTAGAAAACATCTAGAAAAAACTTATCCATACTTTTATATACAATTTTTGTGTTAAAAATATTTTCATAAAGATGGACTCTGTATTTAAGATATTATTGAATTTCATACATATAATATTCATCATAAGTAGTATTTAATATATGCCGATCTTGAGACCAAGCAGAGCAAATACGAGTTAGCAGCTCATTTTTTATTTTCAAACTTTTAATTTGAAGACCAACAATTTTAAAAAATTTTAGTTTGAAGATCGACCCAGTTTTTCATTGCAGATTGCAATCTTTAAAATCTCATAAATGATTCTGATTCGATAGGTGTTGTCGTGATGAGTAATGTATTCGTTATTATTGTGTAGTAATGTATGTGAAACTTATATAAAATCTTATTTAGTTACAAAAGAGATTAAGAGGTGAAAGTAACAGATATTTACAATACAAAAATATTATTAAAAGGAAAATTCAATTAAATAAAGAAGATATAATTATGATTGGTAGGTTATCTACATCAACGTCATTATATAAATTTCTTCATATTAACGTGATTAATAATTTACTAGCCACCACTTACAACTACTCTTTTTATTTATTTTTTATGTAGTCTTTATCAAATAAAAAAATCTATAAGTTTTGTTTCCATATAGTATATAAACAAATAAGCTGTCCAAATATAAGAGAGACGAAAGAAATGAAAAGAAGATGAAATCAGATGAGTAGTCTTTTTCTTTTCTTGGAAAACTAAAACCGGTTTTAGAAGATAGTTCAAGAAGTATCTCAAGATATTTCTTTTTAATTGTTTAACACAATTAATTTTTAAAATTTTATATAATTCATAGTCGAAAATTTACAATTTCATTAATGATTTTTATTTGTTGGAAATTCTCTACAAATTTTTGAATGATCATAAGTTTTTTAAAAAATTTCGTCGAAAATCTTGTGAAAATTTTATGACCAAAATACATCATTTTAAATTATGTGTGAATTATCTTTGTTTTTTAGTAGGTTCACATCCAAAGAGTAGATGAAACTTTAGATAATGTATATATATATAAACCTTAACAAATCCACTTATTTCTCATAAAACTTAACAATATTCTTGATCAATCAACTATAAATACTTAATACATTTAGCTGCTTCGTAACCTTTTCTTTTTTTATATACCGTGGAAGTTTTGAATCTTTGGCTCATAATCTCTTTCGCTACCCGGAGCCATCCGTTGATAATACATTTTTAAGACCTAAATTACTCCTCCCTAAGGATTCAAACTAGTGACCATAAACATTTTTTGAAGTATCTCAACCACTGACCAAAATTCCTTGGTAAATACTTAATACATTTAGTTGATTAGTAACTTTTTTAAAATCTAATTAGTAACCTATCAATGAACTTGTAATGTGTTGTTGATTAAGTTGAGAACTTGCTAAAATTGTATATGTTGAGATGATACATGTTGAGAGAGGTTCATGCTCTTTGAAGTATGTGGTCTTGAGTTTGAAAATTAGTTATCAAGAGGGATATTGTTGAGTTCTCTCTTCTCACTTTTCTCTCTTTTTTCGCAGATATGAGAGCAAGGGTTGTTGACGGCGGCGAGAAAAAAGACCAAACCGCTTCTCCCTTTTGACCACAACGCTTCACACCGCACTTTTGGGGTATCCGGTGAGAGTCCAACGCGGGTATCCGGCGGACAAAGCTTCATCCGCGGTTTTCTTCGACGACTCAACACACAAAACACCTCAGGACAGGCGGAGCTTTCTCACGGCGGGAAAAATTCATGAAGACAAAAGGTTACACAAAAACCGAGACTTGTTGCTTCAAGAGCGGAGGTCGGGATCTCCTATGGCGGTTGAATCTCTTTTCGACGAGAAGATTTGCATGTCCCAAAATAACGGCGGCTATGCTTAAGGGGTAACTGCTAGAGGAGACAAGCTTCGGCGGTGTAGTCGAACTGAACCGATGAGATGTAAATCGTCCTCCTCTCTGGCGAGTTTTTCTGCCATACTGTGGTTTTCCCGAGGACTACAAGCGGAAACGCCTACTTCACCTGCTCCTCCTCCCTGTTTTGAGTTTTTTCCGGTTTGGATGATTGCGAATCAGTTCCTCACCGTCTTGCCAACCACTAGAGGTGTAGAACTGGCGGTGTCTACAATATTAGGCGTGATGGCTCAGATCTAGGGTTTTTTTAGATTTGTATTGTAGATTTAGAATTTTTATGTATTTGGACTGCTGTTTTGGATATATAACCTATTTCTTTAGGATTTTGTAAAAGCCTAAATCTCTTAATGTATTATAAGCAATTCAAAATGAATATTTTTTTTTTAAAAAGGAGATATTGTTAGTGTTTTGTTAACTATTTTGAGAACCTTCTAGAAATGTATATGATACAACTGTTGAGTTAGTAACATAGTTGAGACCGTATGTCGATATGTACACTGTTGCACGATGATATGTCTTGGAAAAATATTCACACGGCATGTGCTTTGAGAGAATAAAATGTGATTGTAAACAAGGTAAAGAAATCAAGTGGTCGTTATCGTTACCACACTTGAAGAGAGGGTTGTCATGTTGGTATATCTCAAAGATCAATTCTCTTTGGCTGTAGATTTGCGAAATCATTTATCTTGACCGGTAGAAAATGACTCCATATTTTAGATCCAGGAAAAAATCCGATGACTTGACTCAGATCCGGTTCAAAAGTTTAAAATGCTCTAATATAAAAAAATATTTGTACTCTTTGTAGTATAAAAACTTTTTTTTAAAAAAAACCGGGCCTTAAAAAACAATTAATTGTCTAAATTTTTTTTCCAATTAACCTTGGACCCTAAGTGCAGACTTATGTGACTTATGTTCCGAACCGGACCTGCTTGACTATTCAAGGATATCACTCAACCTCGAAAAAACTAAGTAGTTATATTTGATATGGTCTCCTAAATTCATGTAGAAAAAAAAATGATAGACATGTTTATGTAAACACCACATACAATTGTATTTGTGATTTTGTTCTAGTAAATTTATCTATGAAGTAGATCTAGAGAATATAGGTTCATAAAAAACCAAACTTCATAAAATTCTCCGAGTCTTTTTTATTCTGTGCACTCATCTATAGCTCTCTTTATATAAGTTCGATCTCATATTTTTTATAGACCCTAAAATTTGAAATTTTTATATATATAATGGCCCTAAAATAAAATATATGAAATATTAATTAGCCTTAATTTTTTTTGATTTTGTTTTAATCCCTCAAAATTTCAAAGCCGACCCTACTTCTCATTACTTGAACGTAAATATATCAAAAACCGTGGCGAACTTGAAGCTTAGATAGGTAAGAACCAAGAAACAACCATTTTAATAGATTGATTTAACAAAAATTCTGCCAGAAGCTTGAAGCTTGATACTCTTGATAGAATCTCTTTCCTCCACAAACATTTCAAGAATTTTCCATCCCAAAAAAGGAAGAAAATTATAAAAAGAGAAAAATGGAAAGATGATAACAGTGAGCTTGAAGTACTTATGGCCCAACATCACCATCTTGCAGCCCAACTTCACCTTCTAACAGCCCAACATCATTATCTTTCAGTTCCACATCACCTTCTTACAGTCCTACTTCATCTTCTTATAGTACTAGATATCCTGGTTACATGTACAACCCAATCTCATCAAGTTACAGTCCATCACCAAGCTACAACTCTCAGTTCGGAAAATACAGTCAAGACAGATCCTGAAATTTTAAAAGTTACAATCTAAAATAAAAAAATGAGCCGATTCCTAAACTAATACTTTTGAAATTGACCAGTTCTTAAACTAAAATTTTAAAAATAGAAATAAACCGCAAGCTCATGTTTGGTTTCAACACCGGCTCTGGATACAACCTATATCTAGCTTACTCTCCTAACAATGCAATACTATCACCATCTAGTCCTTATACACTCCTACCTCTCCATATTACATGCAAGTAATAACCATGTTTTCTTAGCTTATTCTTTGTGATAGTGTGATCATCACTATTCTTCTAACTCTTAATGAATTTTTACTCTGCAACCCGGCATTATCATCACTATCACCAGCATACTCAATGATTTTTGACAACAGTCATGACCGATTTTGAACCCAAACAAATAAAATATAAGTGCGAACCATTTTTATTTTCAAAATTTTAGTTAAAAAAATTTATCTATTTTTTCTTAAAAATAAGAGAGATTCTCAAAAATACCATCAAAAACTAGGTTTATTCCAAAAATACCACACACTCCTAAAAGTTCCAATAATACCACATATTTTTCCAAAAATACCACAAAAATGTTTTGGTTCCAAAATACCATAAAATTTGAAATAACTTTAAAACTTCAAATTTAAACCCTAAAACCCCAAAACCAAACCATACCCGCTTCAAAACTAAACCCTAAACTCTATTTAGTGAATTCAAACCAAAAATTATAAATTTTAAACCCTTAAAATTTACTTTTTATGTTTGTGCTATTTTTGGAACATTTGAGAGTGTGTAGTATTTTTAAAACTTTTGAAAGTGAAATTTTTAGAATTGACACTTTTTTAATGGTATTTCAAAGAATTTCTCTAAAATTAATCAAAACAACCTATTTTTAAAATTTTAAATTGCGGCTAAAATTTAATGACCAGTACAGCCGAGTATGGCTACGCACCAACATTTCCCAATTTTTCACCATGATCGACGGATCAATATATATTCACGTTGGAAAGAATTTGTTCTTCGATTATTTTTTTCGAACTTCATCCAAATATATACGAGTTTCGATTATGTAATAACTTTTGAAAAGATGTCAATCTAAGTAATTGGTAACACGTATAAGTCTCTAGAAACTATTGGCTTTATAAAACTCTTTCTACGTGACAAACCTAACCACATGTCATTTCGTGTACCTATAAAGAAACCGTCTTAAAGTGATCTTCATATGTGGGAAACTTCGTTACAATTTGGTTCTTGATTAATCATTTCTAAACTTACTTATAAAGTAAACAATATGAACAAAAATCATCGTAAACTTTTGGGTTTTTTCGGCTAGTTCTTGAGCAGATCCGGCCTTTGATAGAAGCACAAGAAGCATGTGCTTGCAGTCTTATAAATATTTATAAAATTTCGGTTACATAAGGAAATATAGTTACACTTTTTTTCAACTTTCTCTCTCCTGTTTTTCTCTCTTTCGAATCTCTCTCAAAATTAGATCTAGATCTGGTTTTTTGAGACTGTGAAGAGGAGGAGCGGCGGCGAGTTCTCTCCGGCGACCGAGCAACAACACCGTGCACCGCGACCCCCGGGCTCGGCGGTGAAAGACAACGCCGCAGAGCTCCCCGGTAATACATATCCGGTCATCGGCTTCATAATCTCACGATTTTTTTCTCCTTCATCTCTCACTGTGTCGTCCGGCAAGGTTTGAAGCTGCTTCGCGGCGGATCTGTCAGGCCAGACAGTCCACAGCGCCGAAGCAAGGAGGTCCGCCGGCTAAGATGAAAGGACCTCGAGGTGATTTCGGGTCTCTGTCAGAAGGATTGGCGGTTTTGTGTCCTTCCGGTGGTGGGGTGGGAACCTCGACTGCCGTGAAGCACGACTCTTCCTCTTCCGATGATGGTTATCCGGTTCCTATTTCGCCGGAAACCTAGCCTTTTCACTCCGATCCGGCGGTGGCTTTCATTTGACTTTTCTCCTCCTCCATTCTTTTTCGGATAGCATGTGTGGGCGGAGGTGACTTCATCACCGCTTCAGGGAACCGCCGCCGGGTCACCGGCTGGCAACCGGTGGGTCCGCAGGCTCGAAGGTGGCGGTGACATCCTTAGGGTTTTCTGTAGGATGTCTAGGGTTTCTGTGGGCTTTTTTCTGTGTCTGGGCCTAATTTAGGCCCACGAAGCCCACCGTGGGATTTTGTTGGTTTTGAGAATTTTGGGCTTATTTTGTTGTATGTGCTGGATTTGTAAAAACTGAGCTATATTTGCCTTTAATAAATACAACCTTTATAAAAAAAAATTCAGTTACATATTTGCATAGTTTCTTTGTAGCTTAGTTGATTAGACAGACGCAAAAGTCTCTTCTAGACAAAGACTCGAGATCCATATTCGCCATTTTAAGTTTTTATTTAATAAAGTTAAAAATAACAATCCAATTTAATATTTTGCTTTCAGCCCAAATTTTCTCTGTCCCGGCCCTATTCTTGAGTAATATATCAGTGTGTTCGATTTAAGAAAAATAATAACCTAAAAACGTTTCATTTTTATTTTATTTTTCTGATTTAAATGTTGAATACGTTTCAATTTTGGGTCGACTAATTCCCCCCCCCTCTACTATTGTCATTTCTCGTTTTTCCACCCGAACTTTTGACCACTCTATTTTACATCAAAAAAGTTTTTTCTTTAATATGCCTCAGAGACTATAAAAATTCATCAATTTTCCACAATAAACAATAAACCGTGCTTACCCTAATTAACCAAATTTGTTGTTTTCTTAAATTGCTTTTATTATTAACCCGGATTTTCGTCAATATCAATTTATGACAAGATTTTGTATCACTTATCCGAATTTGCGTAAAAGTTTTATATTTCATCATACTTAGAATCCTAATTTCACGTTTTCCAAAAAATAAATAAATTTGGTTTAGTAATTAGGGGAAAACATGAAATTAGAGTTATAAGTGTGATGAAATTTGGATTTTTTACACAAATCCAGAAAAGAAATACAAAATTGGGTCATAAATCAAGTTTGACAAAAATCCGGGTTAGTCACAAATGCAATTAAAGAAAAAAAATAAAATTTTGGTTAATTAGGGTAAACATGGTTTATTGCTTATTGTGGAAAATTGATGAATTTTTATTGTCCGTGGGCATATGTCCGTGGGCATATTAAAGAGAAAACTTTTTTTGATGTAAAATAAAGAAGTCAAAAGTTCGGGTAAAAAAATGAAAAATGACAATAGTAGATGGGGGAAAAATTTGTCGATCCTTAATTTTTTGTAAACTAGGAACATGGTCGGGTCTACAGATTACGGGGTAATGGGGTAGGATGCCAAAAATTTGGGCCATTAACTATAAATATAAAAGATGATTAGTTAGTAAAAAACACAAAAGAGCTTACAGGAGGATTCAAACCTCCAACCAATAAGTACTAGTTAGGGCTCATTACCAAATGAGCTAAAAGGGAAACTATTTGTCAAATGTGGCCGATTTTCAATATATAATTTTATGGCCGCAAACATGTGTTTATATGGCTTTCCTCAACGACCAACACTGGAAGAGTTGGAAGTCAGGATTCTTAATCTCTCTCCAGAGTGAGTCACCAAGTTTTCTAATGAGACTAATATGTGGCACCATTGTAACATCCTGATTTATAGAGGAATGGTGGTGCATGACGAGAGCTTAAAAGAATTGATTTTCTTACATGCGTTACCAAAGTACACTTATCTTTTCGGTCACTGGTCCTAAGAAAACTCCAAAGTTAAGCATGCTTATGCTAGAACAATCTAAAGATGGGTCTCTTTTCGGAAATTCATTTCCAGAATCGTGCGAGTGGGGACAAAGCATGGAGAAAAATCACGTGGTGATATGCAGGACCAACATAACAAGTCTTTAAAGCCTCTTGGAGTAGCAAACATGATCGTCAGATGGTAGTGGGGCCCACATGCTGAGAGAGCAGGGGACTACCGGCTGTGGCGGTCAGGGACGTTACAAGTGATAGCAGAGCCAGATGTCACTCCGGTTCTAACATGGAGGGCCGATCTTGGTGCGCAACAAAGACGTTGCGCTATGTGAGTGGGGGTGAATGTAACACCCTCATTTATGGATGAATGGTGGTGCATAGCGAAAGCTTAAGAGAATTGATTTCCCTACCTTTGTCACCAAAGTGCACTTATCTTTTCGGTCACTGGTACTAAGAGAACTCCCAATATNAATTTATGGATGAATGGTGGTGCATAGCGAAAGCTTAAGAGAATTGATTTCCTACATTTGTCACCAAAGTGCACTTATCTTTTCGGTCACTGGTACTAAGAGAACTCCCAATATTACTCAGTTTTAATGCTGAATAGTGGACATTTATGTCTGCTATTCTGCATTGTCCCGAGTGTTTTCATTGCATATTTGGTATATTTTCAGGATACTAGGTGTTCAGGTCGTTTTGGAGTAAAAAGATGTGTTGGTGTCAAAATCCCCTCAGCAGGATTTTGTCTTAGCTAGTTTCACTCCCTGGATGATGACTCAGCATGTACTAGGTGTAGAAGGATTTACCGAACAGATTCCTACCTGGGCACGAAAGATAAGTGGTTGAGCACCCAGGAAGTAGACGGACTGAGAAGAATGTGAGCACAAGAAGAGCGAGTAGGGACCAAGTCATGGCAGTTCTGAGATAGTAGGGAGTCGCCGAGATTGTAGGCTCAGTAAACCGAGAAGATCGGAACAACCCAAGCTAGGCGGAGGGAGCTATAAAAACGAGAAGAGAGAGAATGAGAGGACATCAAATCTTTTTGGGATAATTAGAACTACTTTCTTACTTGAGAAATGGTAATGAAAGAACTGTGTGTATTCATACAATTGAAATCAATAAAATCCATTTTATATTTTTCTATATGAATTTGTGTTGCATCTTTTTCCTTATTTTGACAAGAACAAACGAATTCTCCATTAAGATCAACTTGATAAAAGATTACGTTGTGGGTTTTAGCATCCACTAGATGCATTTCAGAGCATGAAAATCAGAAGAATTCGCTAATTTCATAACGAAGTGATCGATCGAGCACTGCAAGATCGATCAAGCAGATCTTTTGATGGGGTGCACGATCGGGCATTTTCCTCTGGAAAAATTCGGAACAAGTGATTGATCGAGCATCTGAGAGACCGATCGAGCAGAAATTCAGAGTGCCTAATCGGGCACTAAGGAGATCGATCGAGCATTTAGTCTGAGAAGAACAAGAAAATTTCCAAATTTGCATTCAAGTCCTCAAGCTTATCCAAATTTTCATATTTCTAATTATATACTTTTTAGACTATAAAAGCCTTATGGCCTAGGTTTTATTAGTTACACTTTCATACTTTTGCAATTTTGAGAGCTTTTACTGTGGGAGAAGAATTCTTGAACCTTGTATTGGAGAAGAGATTCTGAACCCCTTTTTAATATATTTATTCTATTTTATGATGTGTTTTTCTTTGGTATTCTTTTTTTCATCCTTTATAGTGTCTGAGTAATTCACCAGTTAGGTTTTAGGGTTTCTTTGGAAAACCAAGTTTTAGGGTTAATCATATAAGACTGAATTTGTTAGGTTCTTAGTCTAGGTTTGTTCTTAATGCCTGAATTAGCCTGATCACCTAGCTCATGATAATAGGTTGATAAATACAAAGAGATTTGATTTAGATACCTAACCTAATATAGATGAATAAGTGTTTCTGCTTACGAGAGTATTGTCTTTAATGCTTATGAAAATTTGAATCTGGACGGTAATGCATGATCAAATTAGTTAGTTACGGCGAGAATTTGTTTCTCATAATTTGAGCATAGAGTTTAATATTGTGAGAGGAGATTATTCTATGTGTGTCTTTCATCTTGAGAACTATTTTCAATTAAAATCCGGCATGTTAACTTTGACTTTTAAACTTGATTACATATGGTTTTACCTAATGCTTGAAGTTTTTATATTATCGGTTACAACCGCTTTTACTTATCGTTTTGATTCGCTATAAGAGCATAAACAATGGTGGGTTTTAAAGGGTTCTTAGGGAGTGTGTCCCACACAAAAGGTAAGAGACTTGCTCTTCCCTCTCTCATTTTGGATCCAATTTTGCAATGTTCATGGGTTCCACTGACACGTGGCGGCCCACGGTGCAGTTTTTAATTTTTTTTTATAAAAAAATAAAAAATTAAAAACTCACCTTTAAGAGACTTTTGTGGTGATTATGGTCTAAACAACTTAATTATTCTATCTTAGCTTAATTTGAGATTAAATTGAACTGTGTGCTTTATGGTCTATGTGGATTCGACCATTTACTGTACTTCATTGATATGTTCTCTGCAATATTAGTTTTAGGATTAAATTCTTAACCTATTAACTTCATAGTTAAGTGTGTTTGTGCTGGAGATCTAAGGGTGGATGACCTTTTGGGAAGTCATTTCCATGATCGTGCGAGTGAGGACAAACACGGGGGAAAATCACTTGGTGATTTGCAGGACCAGCAAAACAAGTCTTTAAAACCTCTCGGAGTAGCACACCTGATCGTTAGATAATAGTGGAGACCACGAGCCGAGAGAGCCGGGGTGGTCAGGGATGTTGGCCAACAAAACAAGTCTTTAAAACTTCTCGAAGTAGCACACCCGATCGTCAGATAGTAGTGGAGACCACGAGCCGAGAGAGCTAAAAATTATCAGCTTGAACGGTCAGAAATGTTACAACCATCTTCGACTAGTAAAAGAAAAATAATTGCGCAATTCTATATTTAAGAAAATTGATCTCTAACCTAGACCAAAAAAACAACTCTACCTAAAATGTTATAACTACTAGACCATGATAACTTTATTACGTTTCGTTTTTTTACGTTAATTCTTTAATGAGTAATAAAGAAAAAAACTATTGCTTCGTTGAGTAGAAGATTTTAATCGTGAATATACCTTTGTTCTTTATTTCCGACAATCTATTAGTTGACATGTGACGACTTTTAAACACATATAGATCTTATTTTTGTTTTATTCTTCATTCAAGAATGATTCTTGTAACTTCATGGGAATCATGAAATTGCACATTATTATTATTATTATTATTATTTTTTTTTTTTGCTTATTTAGTAAAGGATTTTAAATTATAATATGTATATGCGTTTGAGATTCGCATTGCTGTGTAGTTGACTCATTTTGTTTATTATTTGTTACCACCTCACATCATCATTTTTTTTAATTATGAATTTTAGGAGACCTTTTTTTATTTGATTCTTTGTGAAGAGCGTAAACCAAATTCGTGTTATTTAAAAATTTGTATATTTTCAATTATTTGAATGTTTAACAAACAAATTAATTTAATATTGGTCATCATCCACTAAACATAGCTTGGAACTTCAAAACTCAAAGTTTGATATACACAAAAAATCTTTAACAAACAAAGACTTTAATTTTTTATTTATAAATTATATACAATTGTATAAAAATAGAAAAAAAGAATAAAGATTCTCAAAAATATCACAAAAACTAAGTTTATTCCAAAAACACCACACATTCTCAAAAGTTTTTAAAATACTACAAAAATGTTTTTGTTTATTCGGCGGCCCTCCTGAATACCTTTGGCGACTGCGAATGCTTTGGACCTAGTCGGAAATCTTTTGGAGCTCCGGATACCAATGTCATAAAAAATGTTTTTGTTTTAAAAATACCACAATATTTGAAATAGCTTTACAACTTAAAATTTAAACCTTAAAACTCCAAAACAAAATCCTACCGACTTCAAAATTAAACCCTAAACTTTATTTAGTGAACCTAAACCCAAAAGTTTAAATTATAAACTCTTAAAATTTATTTTCTTATGTTTATGGTATTTTTAGAATGTTTAGGAGTGTGTGCTATTTTTGAAAATTTTGGGAATGCGTAGTATTTTTGAAGTTTAAACTTTTTTAATGGTATTTCAAAAAATTCATCAAAAAATAAATATATAGATTTTTAGCATATTTAATAATAAAAAATAAAACATACCTACTAACTCAATAAAAAAGCAAAACCAAATTTTGAAAAAACCTAAAAAATATCATTCTAGTTTTTGTAAAAAAAAAAAATTTCACCAAAATCAAAACTAAAATTGAAAATCTAAAATCTAAAATCAAAATCAAACAATTATAAACTAAAATCCAAAATACCAAACAAACATTGCACCATGAATCCTTTGATTATCATCTTTCTCACTTCGATTTTATATATTTACACTATATATATTATACAATTTTCAAATCAAATTCGTAAGCAAATCATATTTTTTCCCCTTATTATTACAAATTAAAAAAAAAAAAAAATGCAGAACAACGTGTTCAGCTGCTCCCTCAAATCTACACGAAATCACCACATTCCTCCACGTGTCCCTTCTTCTTCTTTTTTTTTCTTTAGAATTTATTATTAGCAAATCTCATTTTTCATTTCTAAAAAAAAAAAATTCGAAAAGTGTTCTAAAAAAAAAAAAAAAAAACTNAGAAATAAATAATTTGAAAAATTCATCATCGTTTTCTTCATCAGCAACAACAAGCCGAGCCCTGTTCCATAGGGTTTTCGGTTTTTTGTTAGCTTCATCTTCATCTTCATCATCATCTTCGTCTTCTTCCTCATTGTTTCATTTTGCTTTTTGAGTTATTATAATTAACAATGGCGGAGAAAGTTTCAGATGATGTAATGCTTTTACATGGTGATATCGATTTGAAAATTGTTCAAGCGAGAAGATTACCTAATATGGATATGTTTACAGAACACATGCGTCGTTTCTTCCTCGCTTGTAATTCTTGTTCTAAACCTAAAGATAATGATGATCCTAAAGATAATGGAAATGGAAAATCAGGTGATAGGAATATTCGTGGTCATCGTAATGTTATCACTAGCGATCCTTATGTAACCGTCGTTGTTCCTCAAGCGACTTTAGCTAGGACTCGAGTTTTGAAAAATACACAAGATCCTCTTTGGGATGAGAATTTCAAAATCTCTGTTGCACATCCTTTGTCTTATCTTGAGTTTCAGGTTAAGGATGATGATGTATTCGGTGCACAAATCATCGGTTCAGCTAAGATTCCCGTTAAGGAAATCGTATCTGGTGAACGGATCTCCGGTTGGTTTCCTGTACTCGGCGCATCCGGGAAACCGCCTAAGAAAGAAACTGCTCTTTACATTGATATGCAATTTACGCCGTTTGATCAGATCGAGACTTACCGGAGTGGAATCGGAGGTAAAGGTGTTGACCGGACTTATTTCCCTGTGAGGAAAGGAAGTCAGGTTAGGCTTTATCAAGACGCTCACGTTATGGATGGAACATTGCCGGAGATTGGATTAGATGATGGGAAAGTTTATCNATATGCAATTTACTCCGTTTGATCAGATCCAAACTTACCGGAGTGGAATCGGAGGTAAAGGTGTTGACCGGACTTATTTCCCTGTGAGGAAAGGAAGTCAGGTTAGGCTTTATCAAGATGCTCACGTTATGGATGGAACATTGCCGGAGATTGGATTAGATGATGGGAAAGTTTATCAGCATGGAAAATGTTGGGAAGATATTTGTTATGCTGTTTCTGAAGCTCACCATATGATTTACATTGTTGGTTGGTCTGTCTTCCACAAGGTGAAGCTCGTTAGAGAACCTACAAGGAAGCTACCAAGAGGCGGCGATTTGACTCTCGGTGAATTGCTTAAATACAAATCGGAAGAAGGTGTTCGAGTTTTGCTACTTGTGTGGGATGATAAGACTTCTCATGATAAGTTTGGGATTAGCACAGTGAGTGTTTCACATTCATATTTTTTGACCAAGATTTAGTGTTGAGTTTCAAATATGAAAGAATTGAAGTGTCTGGTGAGGATGGTGTTCTTGAATTCAAGATAAAGATAATGTTTGGCTTTTCTTTTTTGTGGCAGCCTGGAGTTATGGGGACACATGATGAAGAGACTAGGAAGTTTTTCAAGAATTCTTCTGTGATTTGCGTATTGTCGCCACGCTATGCTAGTAGTAAGCTTGGGTTTTTCAAACAACAGGCAAGTTCTAGCTCTTCAAAAGTTTATGCTTATGATAGTTTTTGTTTAGTATTGATGTTGATATGTTCTAGGGAATGTGGTTAAGTTGAAAATTAGTGAGGTGTTTATGTTTAGTCGCGCTTAGTTAAAAGATCTTTACATGTCAAAATGTTGTGGCTATACGTTTCGGTATTTACTTCTCAGGTTTAGTACTTTGTTTAATTTTTAGGTTGTTGGCACACTCTTCACGCACCATCAAAAATGTGTTCTTGTAGACACTCAGGCTGTTGGTAATAATCGAAAGGTCACAGCTTTTATTGGAGGTATCGATCTTTGTGATGGCCGCTATGACACACCTGACCACCGGATATTACAAGATCTTGACACTGTATTCAAGGATGACTTTCATAATCCTACATTTCCAGTGAGTTTATGATAACTCGCTGGTCGTTTTCAAGCTAAAATCCTAGATCCTTTACTTACTTTTGATTCGTACTCTGTTCATACTTCCTCAGACTGGTACCAAGGCTCCAAGACAACCTTGGCATGATTTGCATTGTAGGATAGATGGGCCTGCGGCATATGATGTTCTCATAAACTTTGAGCAGAGGTGGAGAAAGGCGACACGGTGGAAAGAGTTTAGTTTACGTTTAAAGGGGAAAACTCGCTGGCAAGATGATGCTTTGATTCGGATTGGACGCATCTCATGGATTCTAAGCCCAGTGTTTAAATATCTTAAGGATGGTACTTCAATTGTTCCAGAGGATGATCCAGTTGTTTATGTTTCCAAAGAACATGACCCTGAGAATTGGCATGTTCAGATATTCCGTTCTATCGACTCAGGATCCGTGAAAGGATTTCCAAAACTAGAAGATGAGGCTGAGGCTCAGGTTAGTAGATCAACTTATCTGCTATAATTACTAACGTTTCCTTGACAAAACACCAATTATTCAATGATATATAAGCCATTGTCACTACTGAGTCTTCAAATTTATTTATTTACAACAGCATCTGGAATGTGCCAAACGTCTTGTAGTAGATAAAAGCATTCAGACTGCATACATCCAGGCAATAAGATGTGCTCAACATTTCATATATATCGAGAATCAGTATTTCCTTGGTTCTTCTTATGCTTGGCCTTCTTATAAATATGCAGGTACATTTGATTTTTGAGAACAGTTGTCAAACTAGGAAAGAAAATGCTCACATTACATAGGCTAAGAAAATGTCTAAAATTGTTCTCAGTATCTAGTTTTGATCTTGTGTTCTTCTTGAATGAGCAGGAGCTGACAATCTTATACCTATGGAGTTAGCATTAAAGATTGTAAGCAAAATCAGAGCTAAAGAAAGATTTTCAGTGTATGTGGTCATACCCTTGTGGCCTGAAGGTGACCCAAAGTCTGGACCTGTGCAAGAAATTCTATACTGGCAGGTAAAGACTTGTTAGCTGCGTGTATGAACATCTTCCACTTATTTTTATTTCTGCTAAGAACATCTTCGTTTTGCAGAGCCAAACTATGCAGATGATGTATGATGTTATAGCACGAGAACTGAAATCGGCGCAATCAGATGCTCACCCTCTTGATTACCTGAACTTTTATTGTCTTGGTAAACGAGAGCAACTTCCGGATAATATGCCAGCTACTAATGGCAGCGCGGTATATAAGCTTCAAAGTCTAAGAACAATAACTCTAGCTTAGGATCATCCAAATTGCTTATGATATTTTACTGCATTTTTTTTCAGGTATCAGATTCTTATAAGTTCCAACGTTTCATGATTTACGTGCACGCAAAAGGGATGATAGTAGATGATGAGTATGTACTCATGGGATCTGCTAATATTAACCAAAGATCTATGGCTGGGACGAAAGATACAGAAATAGCTATGGGTGCATATCAACCTCATCATACATGGATTAACAAAGGGAAACACCCTCGTGGCCAGGTTTGTGTTCTTATCATTATCATTTATACAATAACCATACCTCAAAAGTTGTTCTTTAATGTTAAAATCTATATCATATCTACATGGGGTCAAGTTTCAAGATTCTAAGAATAGTAAACAAAGGAAAAGTTAGGTTGAGATGGTAGTAGGACTGGTGCGCATTTTACCCGAACTGGAACCAATCCGAGAAAATGGAACCAAAACCGAACCATGCTTCCAAATATTCCGAATGGGTTTTAGGATTTTATAGTTTAGATTCCTGAACCGAACTGAACCCGAACCGTAACTCTAGTGGATATCTGAAAAACAGAATGTATTCATATTTATAGTAGTTTTAATTGGGTAATCCGAATTTTTAGTTGCATATTTGAGTTTTGAGTTTGTGTTATTCAGGTAACTCGGGTTTTAGTTTGGTTTTAGACTCAAATTACCTATATTACCCGAAAAATCTGAATCACAAGCCCAAAATACAATATCGAAAATCCAAACTAACCCAAACCAAAAACCCAAGAATCCAAACGAAATAAATCTCAGTTCCATGTCGGGTTTTGGTATAAAAAACGAGACCTGACCCAAACTCAAATAAACTCTACCCGAACAGAAACCAAAACCGAAATCTAATCGGTTCCTACTTGGGTTTTATATAGTTGGACCTGAACCGAATCCGAACCCGAACCCAAACCCGAATGCCCACCCTTCCATCCATGTGCGAAAGCTACATTCTAAATTCTTGAATACATAGGATAATCTCTACATAGAGAAGAGAATGTTTGTTGAAATCTCAATCCATTGCCAGGTATATGGATACAGAATGTCACTATGGGCAGAACATTTAGGCAAAACAGGAGATGAATTCATAGAAGCAGGAGATTTAGAATGTGTGAAGAAAGTAAATGAAATCTCAGAAGCAAACTGGAAAAAATTCATTGATCCACAATTTAAAGAACTACAAGGTCATTTAATAAAGTATCCATTACAAGTAGATATTGATGGTAAAGTAAAATCTCTTGTTGATTATGAGAGTTTTCCAGATGTTGGTGGTAAAATTATTGGAGCTCATTCAGTTGCTCTTCCTGATACTTTAACTACTTAAAAAAAAAAAAATCTTTTAAATGTTATGAATTTGATTTTTTTTTCCAGCAAAATCTTTTCTTTTTGATTTTGACAAAAAGAAAGAAGATTAAGAAGCTGAAATGTGTTTTGTGTGAGTTTTGTTGTACATTAAACTTTGTTGTTTTATTTATTCTTTTGTGATTTATTGTTAATTTGATTTGTTTGCTCTTTGCAAAATGTAGAGAGAGATTGTGTTGATAAATAATGCTATGTGATTTTTTTTCTTTTTGGAATCTATTAACAAATTTTCTAATGAGTGAAACCTATTAGATTTTTTTTCATATTATGTTTTTTTTTTGTCACATTAATCCCTGGACTACAATGAGCCGGCACAGTAACCTATACTCTAAAAATATGAGAAAATGCACACGCTATACAAGCGGCCAAGTTCAATCCTTGATCTGTTAACTAGGCAACAGAGGGAGCACACCACTAGACTACTTGCTCCTTGTTCATATTATGTTTTATATAAAACCAATTTTATATACTTTTGGTCAAATGATTATATGTTTATTTATTCACATATTTTCTTATTGTGTTATAATTACGAAATTTTAGATTATGAAACACGATTAATTGTAAAATAATATTGATAAATTAATATAAGTATCTATAAATGAAACAAAATAAATGAAACAAAAAGAGAAATGATTTTAATCAAATTTTTTAAAAATTCACTTTTACATATTTCTGGACTATAATTTATTTTTAAGTTATTAGGTTTTCCATATAATATAAATTGATTATAAATCAAATTTTATCGATCAAAATGACAAAAAAAACAAAATCAATCAAAAATGCTTTTTTAAAAACTAAAATTATACAAAAAGTAACTCCTAATTGATAAAATTGGAAATTAGATTCTCAATCGAAACTACATTTTATCTGTTGGATCAATTGATTAAGCTTTCATCATAATAAAGACTTGAACTATTTGAGTTATATATATATATAAAACTACTAAATACCAAAAGGAAAAAGAGTTCATTCTTCTATAGGCCGTATTCTAAGCAAATAATAGATCCAATTAAATTACATATGGGCCTTAGGCCCAATAATGAAGCTATGGCTAAGAAATGGTGGAAGCAGAGAAGATGAAGTTAAGCAAAGCAAAGGATCATTTAACAATGGTGGTGGAATAGTGATTGTTCGACGACGATGATGGCTAGTTTTGTCTCTGTGTCATCTTCTCAATTTCATTACGGCTTTCGTTATTTCCCTCCTCCATCATCAATTCTTTATCCTAAACGTTTTGAGGTAAATCTCTCATCATACGTTTCTTCTGAGTGTGTTCATACTACAATTGATTGGTATGTTCTCAATTAGATCTCCAACAGGAGATTTCCGGTGAATCCTATCAAATGTTCATCATCTGATTCGGAAGATAGTGGAGATACAGCGACTTCGCTGTCTTCTTCCTCAGATGTAGCTACTGATATCAATTCGTCATACAAATGGTACACTGGAATTGGTGGTATTGGGATGTTAGATACTGCGTATTTGACTTACCTTAAGCTTACTGGCTCAGATGCGTTTTGTCCTGTTGGTGGTGATACTTGTGGCAATGTTTTGAGCAGTGATTATGCCATCGTTTTCGGTATTATATCCATCGCTTCGACTATATCGTTTGATTTTGCAATAGAATTTCAAGATTCTATGAATTTAGACTGTCCTGGAGCTAGAGTTTGTGGAATGTTGTGTTTGTTTTGACTAGGGGGTGGGCGTTCGGTTATTCGGTTCGGTTCTTTTTGGTTATGGTTCCTTCAATATAGGATCCATATAGGAACCATTAGAAAATTGGTTCGGTTCAGTTCTAGGTCGGTTCGGTTTGGATTGAGAACCGATAACTTGATGGTTCATCGATTATGATATTTTACTCAAAAATACCCAAAAGAACCGAAAATATTCAAAATATCTGAAACCAAAAATATCCAGACGAACCAAAAAACCGAAAATACACAAAATATCCGAGACCGAAAATACACAGAAGAACCAAAAGTACCCGACATACCCAAAAATAACCGAAAATATTCAAAAATTGGTAAGAGAGACACACATCCATGGTTCTTGGTATAAACACTTATCTTATATTTTCGGTTCCTCGGTTCGATATCATGGTTCTTGATAAGAAGAACCATTCGGGTAATTTAAAGGGAACCGTACCCGAAGTGAACCTGCTTTTTCGGTTCGGCTCGGTTCTTCGGTTCCGGGTAATTATGCCCACCCCTAGTTTTGACTAAACCTAGACAAAATGTATGCAGCAGCTTAGTTTTAGATTTGTATTCGTTATCTCTTGATCTATTGGCTCTGGTTTGTGGTTAATTTTTTTCTACCTTCTATATTAAGGATTTGATAACAAAGACATGATTAGGTGCTGATCAAATACTTGGATTTAACAATCTTTGTGAACTCAGTGACAAGTATTTTACATTTTTGTAGGTGTTCCTCTGCCAGTGATTGGATTTCTTATGTATGGCTTAGTAACCGCTCTAAGTGCACAACTTGGAGAAGGGAATCTACCCTTTGGAATCAGTAAGACCAATGGGCGTTTTGCTTTATTTGCGACTACGACTACAATGGCATCTGCTAGTGCATATTTCCTTTATATCCTTAGCACAAAACTCTCGGGATCATCATGCCTTTACTGTCTTTTATCTGCCTTCCTATCATTTAGTTTATTTTTCCTCTCTTTAAAGGTATCCCTTTATCTCCTTTTCTCTTATATCTTGGATTTACAGTATTGTATATCTACTCAAGATGACATCTCATTTATGTGCTCAATGCATATGATAGGATGTGAAGTTGCAAGAGATACAACAAGTTGTAGGATTGCAGATATGCTTGGCAATCGTAGTAGTAGCCTCGTTAACTGCTTCGTATAGTACTGCTCAACCAATCTCTTCACGGTAATCTAGATTCATAATCTGTCTCGCAAGTTTAGTGATTAGTAACGATTACTGAAATCATAGTTGCCGGAAGATGAATGAGTCAAATCAGGTGGTTTCTTTTAACCCCAATATGTCTTTGGTTTCACTTCTTGCAGATCAGGTGACATTGAATTGCCATATTTTTCAACAGAGATCACTTCATCATCAAGCCCTTATGCTATTGCTTTAGCAAAACATCTAAACTCCATTGGAGCTAAAATGTATGGTGCATTTTGGTGTTCTCACTGCTTAGAACAAAAAGAGGTACGTAACAACACAATTCATCATCTGTTTACCAAAGATCAGTTTCATAGGTTTGTTATGTTCATGTAAAGTTCTATCCATTTATAGATGTTTGGTCAAGAAGCAGCAAAACTACTGAATTACGTGGAATGTTTCCCGGAAGGGTATAAGAAAGGAACTAAGATATTAAAAGCATGCGCAGATGCTAGAATCGAAGGATTTCCGACATGGATTATAAACGATGAGGTGAGTAACTCATCTGAATCCTCTTGGTACAGACATTGCATCACATCACATGCCAGTTCCGATTTGTTTAGGTCTTAAGCGGAGAAGTAGAACTCGCTGAACTAGCGAAGATGTCTGGATTCACCCTTGAATCAGGCAAATGAAGCCAATCAATTTGAGTAAGTTTTATATTCTTGTTTGCTTGATCTTGATAGTTATAGGTTGGTAATGTGCAAATGCAAGTGAATTTTTAAGTTGTTATTGTTTTCATAGTACAATAGGTTATATAACTCCATGATAACATATCTCAAGCAATAGGTTATATAACTCCATGATAACATATTTTTATTTATTTCAGATTCTAACATATGTCAAACAATATAAAAAAGTTTACCTTATTTTATTGTTTTCAATTTCTATATATTAAAAAATAAAGTTTTGAAGGGATGAATAGGAAATATAATAAAATAGTATAAAAAATCTAATAAGTACCAATATTATAAAAGGTCTATTATATATATAAACTATAAGTAAATATTTCCAACAAATTTTCTTTGTTAACAACCTCTATAAATGATTTCTCGGGTTTGTAATTTAAATTAATTTTAGATATTTTTAATTGTTGTTTAAGAAATTCTTCAATAACTAAACATGGATATTAATAAAAACATATGATTATTACATATTATTTTAAATACTTTATTATATATATATATATATGATTATTACATATTATTTTACAATACTTTACTTATATCTACTTATTACAAGGATCTTAATTTAGTCTCTCACAAAAGGAGGGTAAAACATCTGAAAACAACTTGCAGAAGATGAAGATTTCACCATTTTTGTAATACTACAATCACCAAGCTTGAACACTTTAAGATCCTTGTTATTTTCCATAAAATAGATCGAGTTCTCCAAACATTCAAAATACTCACTTGCCACAACAGAAAAACAACAATCCTTAGCCATCACAAAAGCTTCATTTCCCAAAGACTTAGCTTCAACCCATTCAATCATTTCCTCTTCTATCTTATAAACCCTAAAACCAATCGTCCTCTCGACATACAGAGAAGCTCCTTCTTCGAGAACTTTCTTAGAGAATCGATGAACAACACATAGATCTCCACCAAACTCAATAAGTCTTTTGTCGTTACAATCATCAACATCGTAATGGTAGTATATTGTTGGTGTTGGAGGTCCATATTGAAATATATCGAGTTCAGTTAAACTAATCCACCAAATTGCACCTTTTAAATCTAATGCATAGATTTGACCTTTAAAGACTATAATATCATAGAAGAGTTTAACTTCTTCATTTGAAATCCGTTTCCAAATTCGATTGTTATTAGTAGTATTTTCTCTTTTATACCACCAAAATTTTTTGTAACAATCAAGCGCAAAAACTAAATTTTCAACAGCCACAACTTTAGTAAAGTTGGTAGAGATTAATCTCTCCTTGTTTACCAAATCATGTTCAATGTAAAAAGATTGATGAATCTCCGTGACTGTAAAGTCCAAAAGATCTAGTGTTTTGTCAAAAGAGTCGATGAACATGCAAGAAAGAGGAGAAAGAAGCTTTTTACGTAACTCGGAGATATCTTTAGTTTTGATTAGCCATCCTTCGTTTGGATAGGACGATAATGTCACACGAAAGAAAGTTGTGGGAATGAGAAAACATGTTCTTTCGTCGTAACGAGGAAGAAGCGTTAAACGTTTACGGTTGCGTAAACGTTTATTGCAATCAACCATAGAGCGCCAATATCTGCAGATGCTACGAACTCGAAGAAGTTCGAGCTTTGAGAAGAGATGGTCGCCGATTGAATCGACAATGTCTTTGGGTAGATCAGACCAAGCCATGATTTTACTTATTTTTTTCTCTCCGCTTTTGTTAGTTATGTCAATGATTGAGAAAATATGAAGATATGAATGTGTATTTATACTCTTAAATGGAGATGGATTCAAAATTAAATTTATTTCTCTTAATTTAGGTCAATGCATTAGAGATATGTAGTTACCATAATATATGTATGTAGTTCTTGTGTTTAATTTCTTTCCAGTATTTTCTTTCAAAGTCGTACTTTTTATAATTTCGAAAGCTATTTATGGTTTAAGTTGTTTCTTTAAAATCGCTGTTTATAGTCAATATATGTTTATCGGTTAAATGCACTTACTTTTTTAAAACTGGTCAAAATACCATTAATACGTTCAACAGTATTTAACCACGTATAATGTACACGTTTTCCCATTTTTTTTCTTTTTGAAACTATGTATAATTTAATTTAATGCTTCAGCAGTACTATTTATGGTTAATTTATCTTTACTATTTAGGTGCATTTTCTTTTAAAAAACCAGTCAAAATACCACCAATGTGTTTAACACTATTCAATCTGGTTATTCAATATTTAATGTTTTATCTTGGAACTATATTTATTTTTTGGCCATTTTAATCTGAAAACCACGACTGACCGACCTAGATTCTTTTTTAAAGAGAGAATTTGCATTTACATAATGAGTGGTCAGATTGGATTTATAGTATGATAAGAAAACAACTTATGTGACAACCACTAGGCTACTTGTTTCTCCAAAAAATTTCTTTTGTATGTGAAAGATATTTCTCTTAGGGGCGACCGCCCCAGATTCCTCTCTTGGGTTGATAATTTTAGAACCCAATTTTTTTTATAAAAAATTATTATTTTTATTTTTAAATAGTTATTTAAATTGAAAATGATAAACAGTTATTTTTTATTTATATTCATAAAAAATTAAAATAAAAATCTAATAGATTAAAATTTGATTAATTTATCTTTTAGTTTTTTTAATAAATTAAAATTAATACAATTTAATAAATTAAATTGTATTATTTATGGACCATCATTCCTTTTTTGCGGATTCTAGGCCTGTTCTTCTCTCTCATTTATTTTTATTTTTATTTTTATGTTCATCCTTTTTTATCGATTTCCAGTCTTTTAATTTTAATTTTTACTATTTTTTATAAATGCATTAGGAAATATTAGATTATGTATAAAATCTATCTCCATACTACTTTAAAAAAGAAAATATTTTCTAGTTTTTCTTACAATATTTAGTTTTTTTTAATTAAAAAATTATACGAGCGGACTTTTTTTGTTTGAGCTTGTGACTTTTGACATCTA
Organism: Iberis pinnata; assembly: GCA_900406425.1. Classification (NCBI taxonomy): domain Eukaryota; kingdom Viridiplantae; phylum Streptophyta; class Magnoliopsida; order Brassicales; family Brassicaceae; genus Iberis; species Iberis pinnata. Next base: position 25,528 of record OVBE01003588.1, read on the forward strand.
AGAACCAGCACTGGCAGCTTAGTTATCCAATGATTCAGCCCTATTTGCAGATGCTACATACTCGAAAAAGTTCGAACTTTGAGAAGAGATGGTCGCCTATTGAATCGACAATGTCTTTGGGTAAATGAGACCAACCCATGATTTTACTTATCTTTCTCTCTTTTTTTTTTGTTAGTTATGTCAATGACTGAGAAAATATGGAGATATGTATGTGTATTTATACTCTAAATGAAGATGGATTCAAAAGTTTATTTTGTGTATGTATATATTTATGTTAATTTAGGTCAATGCATTAGAGATATGTAGTTAGTAGTTACCATAATATATATATATATATATATATATATATATTGTTTTTGTGTTTAACTTATTTTTATTAAATGTATATATATTTTTTTTTAATTTTGAAAGCTATTTATGGTTTATGCTGTTTATTTTAAAACTGTTGTTTATAGTCAATATATATTTATCATTTAAATGAATTTTCTTAAATTTTTTTTCAAAATACCATTAATGTGCTCAAGTATTCAACCACATATAATTTAAATATTATCATTTTCTTTTTCTCCTTAAAAATATGTATAATTTAATTTGTTACTTTATGCATTTTCAATTAAAACCATTTTAAACTTGCCCTCCCTTGAAAATTCCATAAAGCTCAACATTCACAATAATGGAGAAAAATGTTGTAAATATACATTCCAACGAAAATAGATTGTATAATAAAATTTGGAGAATAAAATTTTCTATTCTCTGTCTCAAAGGCTTTCTTTAAATCATACTTGTAGTTGATAGGTTTAGAATTTAATCCTAAACTAATGCTGCAGAGAACAGATCACAATAG
>OVBE01003589.1:0-26369 GCA_900406425.1 Iberis pinnata
GACTAACACTTTAGAACTTTATTTGTCTTAGTGAAGAACGGCAGTCAAATCAAAAAGTTGTTCTTGTAGTGAGTGTTCTAGATCTTGAGTAAGCGAGTGTTAAATACGGGTAGGCTTAGGAAAGATCTGTTTGGTTTTATTAAACATTTAAGGTGACAATCAAGGTGTGTCTTGGATTGTGTAAAACCTGTTTGGGTTAACTTTTGGAAGAAAAGTTTATCAAACGTTGTTTAATAAAGTGGTTGTTTATGTTAAAACAGATTGTTGAGTGATTTACTATTCTCTATACACTAACAAAACTCTAATAAGTTCAACCCTCTTTGTATATATCAGATATGATATTCCAACGTACAAAAAAATTATTATTGGTTATATTCTTACATATACTTTGAAAAAGAAGTAGAAAAAATCATGAACTTACTAATGTAGATCATTTAAATATGAATTTTCAAGTGAGCTATTTAGTACCTAAATTTTTTGTTGGGGGCCATTTAAAACAACTTTTATCGATTAAGTGAATTTTTCCCCAAAAAACTTAACTATAACAGAAGTTAAGCGTTGACTTTTTGATTGAAACGACTTAGTCAACATAAAATATGTGGTTTAAACGTCTATATTTGAAATTTGGAATTTTACTTTATAAAATTTTAGGGTTTTTGTACATAATTTTAAAAGTTAATAGCTTTGGCATAAAGTTGAAAATTTCATGTTTTTTTTTGCATAAAATTGAGAAGTTCATTTTTCTTTTTACATACTATTGAAAAATTCATGATTTTTTGGCATTATTTTTTACTTATTCATTGAATACAAATCTTGCAATTACATCAATGTAAAAACGTATTGTTAAATTATGTAGATTATAAATTCAAAAGCTTAATGTACTAAAAATTGTGTTGGATCAATCATACAAATAAAATAATTACTTTAACTAAATTAATCTCAATCATGTATTTTTATTTAATTATCTAGCATTTTTTTCAAATGATCTAATATATATATGATTATATCTTAGAACATTTAAACCCTTTATCTATCTTATTTTCCCACGTTTTGATGATAGTTTGTATCTCATTTATGCATAAATAAGTTGTTCAGATTTAGAATCCAAATTATGCATAGCATAAGTGGAAAAAAATGGCCTAAAGATAAAATATGGACTAAAAGAGGGAAAAATGTGCAATACCATAAAATTTGGTACGCTAAAAAAGACATAGATTAAACAATTCATGATGTTCAAATATATATCATATATACTAAATAATTAAAAAAAATCATGATTGAATGATGAATTTAGTTAAAGTAATTTTTTATTTGTATGATTAGCCTAACTAGATTTCTGGTCAATTAAAAGTTTCAATTTAATATCTAACTGATTTCTAGTTTAACTGGATTTCTAGTAAATTATGCCCAAAAACCATGAATTTTTAAAATTAAGCAAAAAAACCCAAACTTTCCAAGTGTAAAATTTTAAATTTAACAATTAAAACCACATATTCTATGTTGATTAAGCTGTTTTAACCCAAAAATGTTAACATTTAACTTATGTTACATATAACTTTTTTAGGGGCAAATTGACATAATCAATGACAATAGATGTTTTAAATGGCTTCACACAAAAAGTTAAGATAATAAATAGCTCACTTCAATTTCCAGGGGTTAAATGTCTACATTGGTAAGTTAACAGCTTTTTTATTTTTTCCTTATATATTTCTATCTTTGTTTTATTACTTAGGCAGTCATTTTAAAAAAGAGAATTATAAAAAAAAAATCACAAAAATTAGGTATATTTCAAAAATATTATACACTCTTAATTTATTATAAAAATACCACAATTTTCAAAAATTATCACAAAATTTTTTTTGTTCCAAAAATATCCACAAATTTGAAAAAAAAAAAACTTTAAAACTCCAAATTTAAAACCTAGATCCCCAAAATCAAATCATACCACCTTCAAAACTAAACCATAAACTCTATTTTGCGAACCCACACCCAGAATTTAAATTTTAAACTATTTTATTCACATTTATGTTTGTGGTATTTTTAGAAAAATAATTTAATAGTATTTTTAGAATTTTTGAGAGTGTGTTATTTTTGGAATTTGAACATTTTTTAGTGGTATTTCAAAGAATCCCTCTTTTAAAAACTGATTTTTAATTTATAAATGATTATTATATATGCCATTGTAGGTTTAAAAACAAAGAATAAACAAGAGTATTAATTAGGGGTAAAATTAACAAGTGAAAGGTTGTTCTAACGTTGTAATCCCATCCGACTTTATCTTTCGGTAATAAAGAAAACAAAATAAAAATACGAGGATCCTTGTTTTATTACTAGATTAATTTCTTTTACCCGTTTAAATTGTCATTCTTAATGAATTTGCCTTTTTTTCATGTGGATCTATAGTGTATGTAGTTAAAGATTAAATGATTGACTTCATTACCCTCCTTCAACTTTGTCCATTTAATTTTTTTTCTCTGAACTTTGGAACTCCTTAATTTCTCGCATGAACTTAGATTGCTCTTTACTCGCCCCTCTCAACTTTGTCCATCCAATCTTTTTTCCCTGAACTTTGGAGCTCTTTAATTTTCCATATGAACTTAGATTTCTCCTTACCCGACCCCCTCGAATATTCGTTCTCATCATTTCACCCCCCTAAAACAATTTAAAACACTAATTTTCTATTTAAATTATGAACGATAACAAATCGCGTTTTGGTTTAACCCAATAAATTAAATATTTTATAATATTATAGTATTTTAAAATAATAAATTAAATTAAAATATTTTTAGTATCAAAAAAATAATATTTAATTTTGTTATATTAATTTTGAATTATTTTATAATATTTTAAAATAATAAATTAAATTAAAATATTTTTATATTAAAATCAAATATTTAATTTATTATTTTAGTTTATTTTAAGTATCTTAATAAAATAATATATTAAATATTTACAATATTATAATAGTTTAAAATAAATTATTTTTAAAATTAAAAATAATATTTATTTTATTACTTTAATTGATTTGAAAATAGTTAAATTAATATTTGAAATAATTTAATTTATTTTAATATTTTAAAAATAATAAATTAATGTAAAATATTTTTAATATTAAAAACAGAATATTTGATTTATTATTTTAATTGATTTTTAAAATATTTTAACTAAAATAAGTAATTAAATATTTACAATATTATAATATATTTTAAAATTAAAATAAATCAAAATTTTTTTAAAATTTAAAACAAATATTTAAAATTTTATTTTATTTGATATTAAATTATTTTATAATAGTATAATATTTATAAAAGAATAAATTAAATTAAAATATTTTAATATTAAGAATATAATATTTTATTTATTATTTTATTTAAATTTAAAATATTATATCTAAAATAATAAATTAAATATTTACAATATTTTAATATTTGAAAATAATAAATTAAAGTAATTTTTAAAATTAAAACGTAATATTTAATTTATTACTTTAATTGATTTTATAATAGTTAAATGAATTCATCAAATCTTTAGTATCAAAATTTAATGGTTTAAAGTTTTATGCAAGGCCTTGATTGGATGCAGAGTGTGGGACATATTTTAACTATATATACTCAAAAACCTTACTTAGTCATCAATCAAAATTAAATATTGCTATTTACGTTTTTCTTTAAATGGTTAATTTGCCAAATAAACATATATTTTTCAAATTAGGTAGTTATATATATAAATGTGTAATTAGATTTTAGGTAATAATATGCAAGAGATATCTTCATCCTCTTATTGGTGTGTATTTTACGCACATGCATGTATCTCTTTCTTTTTTTTTTTTTTTTTACGTTCACCCATTGTATTCTTTTTAAAGAGTAAACTTTTAATTCAAATAATCAAATCATAAAACTTTATTTAAAAAATAAAAAAAAATTATAAATCTAACAAGACTAAAATTATCTAAAACATATATATATTTTGTAAATAGTGAATAGTGAATTTGGTTAATGAAATATAAACCAAGAAATAGTCAGAGTACTAAAACGGTAGTCGGACTAGTGAAAATAATAGTCGGACTACCTATGTATACAAACCCTAAACCACAAAATAGAAACTAAAAAATATAATCTCACAACCCCAAATATAAACTCATAACCACAAAATATAAACAAAACCCAAAATATAAACTCTAAACTCAAAATATAACCCTAAACCCAAAATATAAACCCTATACTCTAAAATATAAACCCTAAACCCAATATATAAACCTTAAACAAAAATATAAATAAAAAAAATTCTAAAATCTAAACCCTAAACTCTAACCTATAAACCCTAAACTCCAATGTATAAACCCTAAACATTTGAAGTATAAACCCTAAATTTCAATTATAAATCCTAAACTTCAGAATGTAAACTTTAAACCCCAAAAAATATAAACCATAATCCCAGAATATAAATCCTAAACCCAAAATATAAATCATAAACCCCAAAATATAAACCTTAAACCCCCAAATATAAATTATAAACCCAAAAACTAAAAGTCCTAATATCCAAAGTATAAACCCTAAACCTCAAAAATAAGTAAGAGTACAAAAACAAATTAGTCACACAAAAAATGAGATGTGAAAAGAAAAAAAATTGGTGAAACTAATAAAAAAAAACAAGTGTCTGAAGAGGAAAAAAAAGTGTAGGGAAAAATGTAAGGCTCAATTTCATGGAGGTGGACTTTGGAGAAAATTATATCACTTTGGTGTATTTCTTGAAGTAATTACATTATAGTATACTTTGGTGAGGAAAGAGAAAACTTTTGTTTTCATTATACCTTTTTTTCTATATAATTATATAATTACAGTCTACCATTTTCTCTTTCCTGACATGTTGACATTTGTTTTTTTTACCTCCAATCTTTAAAAACCAGTTACTTGATAATATATATGTCCAAAAAACTAAAAATTCTACCAAAATTCGTAGTTTTTTATACTCTATAAATAGACACTTGTTTTGTTTAATTTGGAGATAGAAAAAAAAAACAAGTTTCATTACGTCTGTATACACGACACTATGTGTACATTAACTATTTATTCGATGTACACAATGATTATTCAGTTTGTGTACAATGTCATGTATCATTCAGCATGTGTATAACGTCATGTACATGATGTTTGTGTGTACAATCTCGCGTATCATGCAACATATGTACAACGTTACATACACAATGTTTTGTACACAATGCTTGTGTACATCGTGGTAATTATTGAGTGTGTACATCTAATCATTAACATGATATACACAAGCATCATGTACATATCATTGTGTATGTGATGCTATATACACGTTGCATTATTATACACGACGTTGTACATAGACTGCATCATCATTGTGTAGATCTAATAATTATACGTCCATTGTACATAGACTGCAGTATCATTGTGTACGACTGCATTATCATTGTGTACGACTGCGTTATCATTGTGTACGACTGCATTGTCATTGTGTACATTTAATCATTAGCATGATGTACACAAGCATCGTGTACACATCGCGATGCTATACACAAAGCGTCGTGTACACAAAGCGTCATGTAAACAGACGTCATGAAACTTGAATTTTGCTTTGTGTCCAAAAAAAAAAACAAAACAAATATTTGTTTATAAAGTACAAAAATATAAATTTTGGTATAATTTTTATTTTTAAAAATACATATATTATCAACTAATTAAATTTAAAGATTGAAGATGAAAAATAAAAACATCACATCAACCAATACATCAATACCACTCATTTTTTCTCTCCCTTCCTTTTAAGGGCAAAATGATATTTGTTGAGAGTGAAAGTACATCAAAAGCAATAAGTTACTCAAAGTGATAATATTTTAGTATTAGGTACACTAGAGTGTAATTGTTTCAAAATGTAAAAGGAGGTAATATAGTATATATTGTGTATTGGGTAATAGAGAGATCGAATGAGAAAAAGAGTGTGGTTGAGAAAGAGAGAGGAAGGTTATATTGACATTTTAAAAAAAATTGCATAGTAAGCCTACTCCTTAAATGTCATTTTGTTAATTATAGGCAATATAATGTTTATTGGGTGGTATTACCCTTCTTTAAACGATGTGTATTTTAAAATCTGAAAGAGTGACTAAAACAGTCAAAAACTCATTTTAATTTGGTAAGCTGCTATTATATAGCGGTACAAAATTTGTATTTACAATATATATTTTTTTGAAATATCAATTATAAAATATTTATACTAACAAAAGTTAATTAGTTTTTTTTCATTCTGCCAAAGCAACATGATTTACATAAACAATATAAAATATTAATGAGAACATTGATAGTGAAGAAAGTAAAAAAAGATTAAAGGGACGGCGATTTTTAGGCGATAAACTAGGGTTTCGTTTTATAACCTTATTTACCTTCTCCAGCACGTAACTGGCCGCGCCGGCGGCTATGGCCACCATGGCGTCGTCACCCGCACGTTCGGTCTTCGTGAACCCACACATCCTCTGAACCAATCCCACAAGCATCCTCTGCTACTCAAAACTAAGAGCATCATTCCTCTGTTTCTACGGATAATACTCAGCCTATTACCACTTCCAGCAATGCTCAACCCTCTGTACACAAGTCGAAGCCTTTTTCTTCCTGGAACAAGATTGTGGACTCCTCGGATTTGCGTAGTTCGAATCTCAAGCCGCAAGCTATCTATGAAAACGGGATATTGACAGTTTCTATTCCACAAGACGTTCTTACCAATGCGCCTCCACTTTGGACCAACTATCAATTCGGTTATTTCGTCGGGGATGCGCCTCACATAGGCAAAGTTCACGCGACTGTTAACCGTATATGGACTCAAGCTGGAATATCTATGAAGATTGATCTGCAATTTCTTAATGATGACACGGTCTTATTCCGTGTTGTTTGCCCGGAGCTTAGATCCCGCATTTGTCGGAAAAAATATTGGCATGTTGCTAATGTCTTACTCATTGTTCAGGAATGGTCACCATCTCAATCCTTAACCAAACCGTCCCTATCGGCTATGCCATTGTGGGTCGATTTTCATCATGTACCGGATCATCTTTTCTCCCATGCCGGTTTGAAATTCCTCGGAGATATCGTTGGAGATGCTCAGAAGTTGCACCCAAAAACGGAGAAGTGTCTTTGTTTTGATGTTGCTTGTATCTTAATTGTTCTCAATCTTGATGCTCCATTAACCGGGAAAATCCAATTAACAGGAGTGGAACAGCCGATACTTGTAAAGTATCCTTGGCTTCCCCCTAAATGTACACAATGCAATACATGGGGACACAATATCGAGTCATGTAAGAAGGTTTCAACAGCCTCGGTTGCTCAAGAACAGCCAGCTACTACCCTCCTTCAAGCTACTGCGCACACAACATCCACACCACTTCCCCATGCCTCTTCACTCTCACAATCTACTACCAATCTTGCTTCTATCTCACTGCCTATTACCAACTCCACTAACGTCTCGCTTCCTGATGCAGGTCCGGTGGTTCCTACCTCCGGCGTTAATGACCAGGCCAACACCACTGCTCCCACTCAATTACCAGCCTCTGCCTCACCAAATATTACACACCAAGACTCTACTATATCCATTGATCCTATTTCTTCTCCCTTTGCAGGTCCGAAGATGGTTCCAAATTCTGTCCATACGGCTGGCCCTATATCACCAGCAAATCCCGATAGTTTAACTGTCTCTATATCTGAACCAGAGCTTGAGACTGCCTCGGTTATTGCTCAGCTGGTTCCATCTGCTACTCAGCTTGGTCATAACACAAGCCCTCTTCCCATCTCTTTTGAAACAGCTTCCTCTGTTTGGCCTTCTAAAGCATCATTTATTTATACTCATTCCACCGTTGCACATCCCTCTACCATTGCCGAAGCCCTAAACATTGATCTTGACAAATCTTTGGAGCAGCAAGAGTGGTCCGTCGTTTGTTCCCATCGCTCACCATTGGCACACGCAAAAGGCCCTATTACACAATCCACTTCGGCGCTTTCACCATCACGGTTCCACATTCTAGCCGATGCGATGGATGATGCAGACCGTGAAGAGGGTCAACTTTCAGACTCTAATTCTCCCGTCCTGAAGGAAATGCCGAGCACCTCGTGCTACAACACTCGGGTTGTCAAATCCAAACAAATTGATGACTCTACCAATGTCGTTCCCCGACGTCCCGCGAAAACAACCACAACAAGAAAATCAACTTATGTCTCCTCTATGAGGCACTAGTCTTATGAGTCTCTTCGCATGGAACATGAGGGGGTTTAATCACCCTCACAAACATCGTATCGTCCAGCATTGGATTCGTTCTACTAATCCTCAATTCGGTTGTCTTCTAGAAACACGTGTTCAATCTGACAATTTTTCTCGTATTTTGCAGGCTTCTATGCCGGGATGGAGTGCTATTCATAATTATAGTGCTCATCGATTAGGTCGCATCTGGGTGTGCTGGAGGGCTAGCTTAATCGTTACACCAATAATCATTACTTCTCAACTCATTTATGTACTTATTACTTTAGATTCTGGTGTCATTGTTTTGATTTCATGTGTCTATGCCTCAAATTTTCAGGCTGGCCGTGTTAATTTATGGCGAGCCCTATGTCAAAGTCGCATTCAGTGTGGTACACAAGCACTTCCATGGTTGATTTTTGGCGATTTCAATGAGATCCTATCGTATGACAACCACTCAGCGGGGCTTCCGAGTACTCAACGCCTCGGTATGCTTCAATTCCAAGACTTTGTAACGCGTTGTGATCTCACGGATCTCACTGCAGTTGGGTCTCGGTTTACTTGGTGGAACCACTGTCATTTAGACCCCGTCAGTAAAAAGATTGGTCGAGCACTCATCAACGATACATGGTTGTCCCAATTCCCTAGCTCTTACTCGGTTTTTGAAGCTTCGGGAATTTCTGACCATGCTCGATGCGTCGTCTATATCTCTACACCCTCCTCACCTATTCGTAAACCTTTTAAGTTTCATAACTTTGTTATTAATCACCCAACTTTCTTGCAGGTAATTGACTCGGTCTGGAGCTCTCAACCATCGCTATTTCATTCTCGTACTGCCATGCGGTTCTTCCAGCTTCGTCTTAAAGCTCTCAAATCGTCGTTACGTAACCTTAACAACACACATTATGGTGCTTTGTCCCAACGCACCAAGGCAGCCTTTGCTCATCTCTAGGACTATCAAAACGACCTCCTCCTCAACCCTACCCATGAGGCTTTTGAGGTCGAAACTTTAGCATCTACTCAATGGCGTGAGTTGGCACGGGCTGAAGAGATCCTTTATCGACAAAAATCAAGAGTGACTTGGTTGCAGCAAGGTGACTGCAACACCTCCTTCTTCCACCGGGTTGCGACAACGGAACTTCGAAAAATACCATTAAGCGTCTACTAACGAGCAATGTTGAGGTATTAGTGGACCCGTTAACAATCAAGAATGAAACCTCTACACATTTTCAACGATTCCTACAACAACATACGCCTTATACCCCCCTTCCCGGTCATGCCCTCTCTGAGCTCCTATCAGCTCGTTGTTCTGCTTCTGATGCCACTCTCCTGTGCAATCCTATCTCTAGTGACGAGGTTAAAGCCACTCTTTTTTTCTATGTCATCCAATAAAGCTCCTGGTCCTGATGGTTACACGGTGGAGTTCTACAAGGCTGCATGGTCTATCATTGGGGCTGATTTTATAACCGCAGTTCAGTCGTTCTTCATGTTTGGTTTTCTCCCTCATGGTGTCAATGCCACTTTGATAACATTGATTCCTAAGACTGAGGCACCGCAATCGATAAGGGACTACCGTCCCATTTCTTGCTACAATATCACTTACAAAGTGATCTCAAAGATCTTGGCTAATCAGTTAAAGGCACTTCTTCCTTCTCTCATTGAGCCAAACCAGAGCGCTTTCGTAGAGGGTCGTCTCCTTCTCAAGAATGTTCTCCTTGCCACGGAGATAGTAAAAGATTATCATAAATTATCTACTTCTACTCGTTGTACGCTTAAGTTAGATATTGCCAAGGATTTTGACACTGTTAATTGGGATTTCATTGTCTTAGTTTTGCAGGTGATGGATTTCCCACCTCGGTTCATTCAGTGGATCTACCTTTGCATCTCTACAGCCACATTCTCGGTTTCCGTAAATGGCGAACCAGCTGGTTTCTTTCCGAGTGCTCGTGGTCTTTGGCAAGGTTGTGCGCTCTCTCCTTATTTATATGTCATTGCTAACAATCTTTTGTCTAGACTATTGAATGTAGGTGCAGCTACCGGTATGTTCGGCTATCACCCCCAATGTCAAGCTCTTCGATTGACCAATTTATGCTTTGCGGACAACATCCTGGTTTTCACTGATGGGGTCCCTTCTTCGGTTACGGGCATTCTTGATATCCTACATTCTTTTGGTCAGAGCTCGGGTCTGCAAATGAACGTCACTAAGTCATCAATCTTCCTACCAGTTCAGCCCTGAAAGGATACCATCCATCTGATCCAGCAACTAGGACTTCGACAAGAGATGCTTCCGGTCCGTTACCTAGGATTGTCGCTATCTACCAAGCGCTTAGGACGTGATGACTATGCACCTCTACTGGATCGTATAAGAATACGTATGTCCTCTTGGGCGTCAAAGTTCCTCTCGTTTGCAGGTCAGTTGCGGTTGATCAAGTCCGTCATTACAAGCATGGTGAATTTCTGGCAAGCCGCTTTTCAACTTCCGAAATATTGCATTCGAGAAATCAACGGCCTTTGCAGCAATTTCTTATGGTCGGGCACTCCGACTAACCATCATATGTCCAAGCTTAGTTGGCAAGACGTTTGTAAACCCAAGGAAGCAAGCGGTCTCGGCATTCGAAACCTCGAGGATACTTCAACAGTTTACGCTCTATCTCTCATCTGGCGGCTTATCTCCAATACATCTTCTTTATGGGCTGATTGGACGCGCCTCTACCTAATCCGCACTTCCACCTTCTGGGACATCGCGCCCTCTTCCCAGGGTTCCTAGATATGGCAAAAGTTACTAGGACATCGTCCTCTAGCTTCGTCTTTCCTACGTTTTAAAATTGGTGATGGTCTAACTACTTCTTTTTGGTTTGAGGATTGGTCGGGTTTGGGCTCTCTTTTTCTTCTTACATGTGATAGGGGGATTCGGGAACTTGGCGTACCTCGTCACGCAAAACTCCATGATGTGGGCTCATCACGGTGGAGGATTCGAAGGCCAAGGGTTGCTGATTTACGTCAGCTACATGATCATCTTGTCATATTACCGCTACCATGTCCGAGTGCTGGCTCCAACATTGCCTTATGGCGTTATGGGCCTGATCACTACAAGGCTGTCTTCTCCTCTGCGTGTACCTGGAACCAAATCCGACCACAACACGCTAAGCTATCTTGGACTTCATCTATTTGGTTTTCACAATTCGTACCTCGTTATGCTTTCATTTCATGGCTTGCGATTCTTGACAGGTTAACTACAGGTGCGCGGATGCGGCTATGGGGAGTGCATCAACCGTGTGTTCTCTGTGGTGAACCTGACAAAACACGTGATCACCTCTTCTTTGCTTGCCCGTACAGTTTCACGTTATGGCTACAGCTCACCACGACCTTGCTTCGAACCCGAGTCACCCCGGATTGGCTCAACACTCTCAATGCCTTACGGCATGGCACCTCTTCCTGACTCGACACTATACTACTACGCCTCAGTTTTCAAGCAAGTATTTATTATTTATGGCGTGAACGCAATGGACGGATTCATGGGAAGCCACATCATTTAATCCAGCGAACATACACACTAGTGAAACGGAGCATTACTAGCCGGCTTTTGGGATTAAGCTATTCCCAAACATCACCTTTGCATCACCTTCTCCAACGATGGACCTCCATCCACCCGTGACGAACCTCATTGATCCCGTATTGCCACTGCCAGCGGTTTTCTTGATTTACTTTCACCATGATACATCATTTTTACACCCCACAGGTAGTGTCGCATCGGGCGTACTCTTTTTCCTGACTACTAGTTTTATCCCACAAGATTTTCTAGTAGCAGGTTTTAACGAGGCCTCGATTAGACACATCTTATCGCCTGGGGGGTTCTGTCATTTTTCTTGACAGCTTTGCAAACGTTTATGTAACTTGTACATAGAACAATTTGATTAATAAATTTAACATTTAATAAAAAAAATATAAAATATTTAAGAGAAATTCTTCATTAACAAATATAACTTATGTTTACCCTTTAATTTTTCTTACACTTAACTTTTATTTACATACAAAATTATATACCATTTTAACTTTCAATTATAGTATTAAGTAATATATTTAAATCTTAAATCTAAAAACTATGAACACTGATTTTTAAAAAGTTAAACTCAAAATAAAAAAATGTATTATTCAAAAACAATTACGCACTGCATATAACTTTTTGTTACTATTCAAAAACTATTTTGCACCGCTTATTTTCTATAAACTGCATTTATTATGCTTATGCACAAACCGCAGTTGTATCCACCGTCAAGTTAATTTCTTTTATCTGTACCGCTTAATTTGATGTTATCATTCGAAGCCTAAGTTTGAAATTTCGTCTATTTTAAAATACTTTCTGATTTTACTTGAAAACTCATATGTTGTATGAGCCTACGCTTGTGTATTGATTGAACAGCCTACTCTGTGTATTGACTGAACAATTTTCTTTACTAAATGGGCATAACTATTAAGATTTGGGTTAGGATATATTTTTAATATGGACCGGATCTGCTCACATGATTTTTGGTTAAGTTGTAGCATGATATATTATTTAACCAAATAAGAAAAAGTCTCTATATTTAAATAATAATTTTTTATTATTAAATTATTCTTATCATCATATTATTGAGTTTTGAACGTATATGACAGGTGCACAAAAAGAAAATGGTGAATTTGCTGTATATTCAAAATAATTTGGTTAATTAAGAAACTAATCAAATGAAAATAATATTGGCTTTTCCCCTAGCATATCTCCAGAATATCTCTCCTCTCTCTCTCTTTGTCAGTATTGTGTTTTTACATTTAGAAATTTCAACTCCCCCATTCTTTTACTGCAAATTAAAACATTATAATTTTTTTTTGTCAATCAAAACATTATAATTTAATTTTTAAATAACAGAATATTATGTAAAAGCATATATTTTTTACTTCTCACGTGAATAAAATTATTATAAATAAATTTATATTTTATAACATAATAAATAGTATAACACAAAAATAGAGTTTGAATAGAGTGGATTTCATGAGACGATTGACAGAGGAAACCGTGAAAGCGAATGGAAGTATTAACACTCTCGGGGTGAGGAATAACAGGCAAAGAGTGGAGGTCGGATGGGTGAAGCCAGTGGCGGGTTGGTTGAAGGTCAATACCGATGGAGCGGTTAAAGGTACCACCGGGCAAGCAGTGGCTGGGGGCGTCTTACGAGATACACATGGGCATTGGAAAGGAGGGTTTTCCCTGTATATTGGTATTTGTTCTACCCCCTCTAGCTGAGTTATGGGAAGTTTACTATGGACTTTGGTTGGCATGAGAAAGTGGAGAAATGCGCGTGATAGTGGAGATTGATTCGAAGGTGGTGGTGGATTTTCTAGTTCGGGGGATTAATGCTTCGCATCCTTCGGCGTTCCTGGTACATTTGTGCCATGGCTTGTTGACAAGAGACTGGATTGTCAGATTTGTACATATCTTTAGGGAGGCTAATATGGTAGCAGATAGGTTGGCGAATTACGCGTTTTCTCTGCCTTTAGGTTTTCATTCTTTTGATGTCATACCGGGAATCGCTAATTCTTGTTTCTCGGATGATTTATTGGGAGCTATTCTTCCACGTGACGTTGTTATTTGATTCTTATTTCTTTTTAATAATAATTTAAGGAGGGATTTTCCTCCTTTTTCCGACCAAAAAAATAAAAAAAATGCAGGACAAATAGAAACGAAGTAGTAAAGGTGCAGTTCAAGTGCGGATTTTTTAGATATTGAATAGTAACATGGTTCACACATTATCCGAACTAACTAAATTTCACCAAAAATAAATAACAATTTTATTAAATATACAAATAATACAATTATATATTTAAATTACAGAAAATTATTTGAAAATAATTTTTATTTTAAAATTTAAATTACCCAAAATTCGAAAGAACTGTACCAAACTGAAGCGAATACTCGAAAACTTAGGCTTATGGAGTACATAAATTTTTATGAAAATGAAAACATCTATGTAGTGCTGACTTAGTGGGAGGGACACTAGGGACGACCGCCCCAGGTCCCTCCCTTGAACCAAAAATTTTAGTGATTTTTTAAAATAGTGATTTTAATGAAACACTAATAATATTTATTTGTATTTAATTTTTATTTATAAATATTTAAAATTAAAATATAATACATTAACATTTGATTAACTTATTTATTAGTTTTTTAAAATTAAATTTAAAGGGCCCAAATTCTTTTTTCCAGAAGACCTTAATATTTTTGAGCTGGCACTGCATCTATGTAACACATCGAATGAATATCAAAACATTTTATATTATAACCAGAACACAATCCGAATTAAACCAAAATATTAGAAGTTGAATCAAACTACCCGAACTTTACAAAAAACAATAATATTTTTATTATTGTGTGGTAATATTTATGGAAGTAACACATTTTCATGATATTTTTGGAATAATTAAGAGTGGTATTTTGAAACATAAACATTATATCGCCACACTAATTTTTATTCATCATTTAAACATTATCTTGCACCGCTAATTTTTATTAACCATTCAAACATTATCCCGCACCGCTAATTTTTTTATAACCGCATTTGTACCGCATCGCTAATTTTTTTTCCGCACTGGACTTAATCATACCGTCTCGCTTATTTTCTCTGTTCTGCACCGCTTATTTATGTTACCATTCAGACCCATAAACCCTAAACTCTAAATATAAATATTAAACCTAAATATAAATCCTAGACCCAAAATATAAACCATAAACCCAAATTATAAACTCAAAACCAAAATATAAACCCTAAATCAAAAATATAAACATTAAACCCAAAATATAATCCCTAAATCCAAAATATATACCTTAAACCCAAAATATAAACCTTAAACCCTAAAATCCAAAATGTAACCCTAACCCCAAAATATAAATCTTAAAGCTAGAACAAAAAAATTAGACTACAATGATGGTCGACTTATCTGGTGATAATCTTGATGTTTTCATTTCACTTGTCAACAACTCTTACTAGACTGAACTACAATGATGGTCGACTAGTCTACTAATTGGTTTTCAAAACAAAATAGAATTTGATTTGTAGATATTTGGGCTATATGACAAACTATGAGAAGTAGTGTACTGATTAAGGCGTGGTGAAATCATTGGGTTAAAATATAAAAATGAAAAAGTTAGAAAGCATGATATTTTTTAAACAAAAAATGTTTTGGAGGAAACATAATTATGAACTAAACAAAAATAAGAGTATCGTAAAAAATTTATGACTACATTCATAATTGAAAGATATGGTATGTTTTTTTAAAGAAGGTTGTATTTTTTATTAGAATCAAATATAATCCAAATTACATTACGAGTCCAAACATCAAAACAAATTTATAGTCATCTAAAAATCCACAAATCTAGAATGGATTTTATGGTTCATCCGGTCCACTACAAAAAAAAACCCGTAAAGCCTAAAAAATTAGGAAAATTTTGACTCCTAAAATGCCGCTGATAGTATTGCGGTGACCTGACGGAGGAGCACTGAGACATATCTACCACATCCACCCACGAAAAAACCAATGGAGAAGAGAAGGAGGAAGCTGAGCATAAGACATCACGATCAGAAAGAAGAGTCACATATAGTTTTCTGTCGCCTCGGGAAACATGCTTTTTCGTCGGCGGGATGGAGGAGAAAGCCATTTCTATCGGCCAACGTTCTCGCATGACCACCGATAATCGAAAATCCATCTACCTTTCAATGAAAAAAACCCTAGCCACCTTGAGTTTTGGACTTCTTTGCCCCAGGCTAACTGGCCGAGAAGCACTGTCGGGGAAAAAACTTCACTTTTCCACCCAGACATTCGTGAGTTTGCAGGAAGAAGAACCAAAATCGGTTGGTATGAGATCCTTTTGTATGAACTCCAAATCATTCTCTTGAACACTAACCAACGAACTTAGCTAGCATGTGTGAGACTAAACTCTCACAACAAAGCCAATTGCCAAGGTTGAACTCATAATTGATGATAAAATTATAATAAGATTCCTTTTAACCTATTTTTATTAACGAGTTTGAAACTTAGTTGGATCTATATTAGCATAAAAGCTTCCACAATACTGATTAGGTGTTTGAAGATTCTAAAATCTCCACATTTTATATTCTAGTGAAATGAGATATGCAAGTTAGGTTTAAGAAACCTTTATTTTTGATAAATAGTCCTCACATTTTTTCAGATAAATTTATGCTTAAAGTTCTTATAATACACGTGTTTTAATAAATATAGATTCTAATTATGATTAATATAATTGGATTATGTATTAAAAGTCAGATGACTTATTTATTTAATTTGGATTTATACTATTGATAACTCTAAAAAATATTATTTGTAGGGTTTGTATATTCTAATATTTAAGTCAAATCTAAATAATTTCTTAACTAAATAGTAAATTTATATATTAAATTATATATATATATATATACCCAAATATTTTATGAAAAATTAAGTAATACTAATATTTATAATGAGTATTGAAGATTATATTTTCAAAGACACATGATTTATTTATTTAAAAATTTAGCTTGAAAACGTGAGAAAAAGTAAAAAAATATATTTATTACCTTTTTTACTGTTCTTAAATTTATTTTTTAAACTTATATTATATTTTAATTTACAATTACTAAAAATATAAATAAAAATTAATTAAATTTTCTTATATCTTTTTGATACATGTTACATTTTAGAGTAACTTAAATTTTGGCGCATAACACATTTTCATAAAAGGAAAATTGCCATTTAATCCCGAAGTTATTTGAAAATACCAAAATAGTCTTGAACTATCATGAAAGTTGAATTAAATTCCGACTATGTTTGACTAAGCTAAATTAATATCATTACTTAGTTAACTAAACCAAATTATAGATGACGTTATCTCAGTTAGTGGACGTACGTTAGTCGCTAGTTAAATCTAAACAACGTCGTTTCAAATTATAACAAACGACGTCGTTTTGTCAAGAAAAAAGCCAGAAAAACCCAAATTTTTAAATTTAGCCATAAAAACCTCCAACTTTTTATTAGGCCATTTTGATTTCAAATTTTCTAACATATGCCATTTTATTCCTAAAATATGATTGACCGAGCCGAATTAGACTAACAACTCTTCATACTTGTAACATTATTTAGTTTTTTGTGGCCATTGGACACATGTCGTAATGAATCAATCATTAGATGAGTATATTAAACATAAAAGATGATTTTTAATTACAAGTATCTTCATATGATTTGAAATAATTTTTTGCTTACACGATAATCTTCATGTTGTGAAGGAAGTTTGTTGATAATTAATAATCTTTGAATTATGAAAGTTAAAATATGGGTTCGAAGAAAGTTTTACTATTGTATATCACTGTAAAACCAATAGAAGCTAAAATATGTGTCCGAAGAAGCTTTTATTATACATCTTATAGACCGACCTTACATTTAACATGGTCTTAGTGCATTCGTTAAAGATGAAATTTTAACGGAGTTAAAAAGAATTAAATTCGGGTCGATCAATCATAATTTAAGATTAAAATGACATATGTTAGAAAATTTAAAATTAAAATAATTTACTAAAAAGTTGAAGTTTTTATTATAGCCTAAATTTGAAAATTCGAGTTTCTTTTTGTATTTTTCTTGACAAAATGACTGTCAATGACGTCGTTTATTATAATTTGAAAATAACGTCGTTTAATGTTGATGAAAAACTAACGTGCGTCCGTTAACTGAGATATCGTCGTCTCTAATTTTTTTTAGTCAACAAAATAATAATATTAATTTGCTTAATTAAGCTTAAGACTTTATTTGGCTTTCGTAATAATTCGATATTATTTGACGTTTTTATGTAATTTTTCGAATTAAATGCTAAATTTTTTTTAAAATCATATTAACACATATGGTAGCTTATAAAATATAATTTTATTTAAAAAAGTATTATTTAGAAAATAGGAAACTAAAAGAGCGTTGAAAATAAAAAAGAAGGTAACGGAAAAGAAAAAGGAAAGAAGAGAACAAAAGAACGTTGAGGAAACCGATAAAAAAGAATGGAGCCAATGAGTTCCCTTTTCCACGTATCGTGTCTCCAGCTGTTCCCCAACATGCACTCTTTTCTATACATTACCCCACCACCGACGATGCCATTTCTCTTAACCGACTTTCGGTTCACTTCCTTATCTTTTCCCTTCTAATATTGCAGGATTAAACCAATATTTCATGCCGGTTCGGTTCGGTTAGTTAATGTTCATTAAAATAACGGTAACACGACCCTAACGTGGCCGCTTTTTTCTAATTTTTTAAAAAGTCCCAAATCACCCTCTCTTCTCTTCTCTTCTCCTCTGTTCTTATTCTTCTCCTTCTTCATCCTCTTCTCTGCTTCACACAGTCAGTCATGGCTTCCTCCATTACCATCTCTTTCCTCTTCCTCTTCTTCTTCTTCTTCTTCTTCATCTATTCATTAGAAGCTAAACGTACCTACATCGTCCGCGTTAAGCACTCCGATAAACCAGAATCTTTCCTCACACACCATGAATGGTACGCTTCACAACTCCAATCTCTCTCTAACGATCCACAATCTCAATCTGAACTTTCTCTTCTCTACACTTACTCAACCTCCTTCAATGGCTTCTCCGCTTTTCTCGAATCTCACGAAGCCGATGCCCTCCTCCGCTCTGATTCAGTCCTCGATGTCTTCGAGGATCCTGTATACACGCTTCACACAACTCGTACTCCCGAATTTCTCGGTCTTAATTCTGAATTTGGTGTTGCGGCTGGGTACAGTGGTCAGGATCTAGGTCAAGCCTCTAATGGTGTGATTATTGGGGTTTTGGATACTGGTGTTTGGCCTGAATCTAAAAGTTATGATGATGTGGGTATGCCTGAGATTCCATCTAAGTGGAAAGGAGAGTGTGAATCTGGACCAGATTTTGATTCCAAATTGTGTAATAAGAAATTGATCGGAGCTAGAAGCTTCTCTAAAGGGTTTCAGATGGCTTCAGGCGGTGGTTTCTCGAGTAAACGTGAGTCTGTTTCTCCTCGTGATGTCGACGGCCATGGAACTCATACTTCATCAACCGCCGCTGGTTCCGCCGTGGGAAACGCGAGTTTCCTTGGTTACGCCGCCGGTACAGCGAGAGGTATGGCAACGCGTGCTCGTGTGGCCACTTACAAGTGTTGTTGGAGTACAGGATGTTTCGGATCTGACATTCTCGCCGCCATGGATAGAGCTATTTTAGACGGCGTCGATGTGCTCTCTATGTCTCTCGGCGGCGGATCTGCTCCTTATTACCGTGATACGATTGCGATCGGAGCGTTTTCCGCAATGGAGAAAGGAGTTTTCGTTTCTTGCTCAGCCGGAAATAGCGGTCCTACTCGATCTTCCGTAGCAAACGTCGCGCCGTGGGTTATGACTGTTGGTGCTGGAACCCTAGATCGAGATTTCCCTGCTTCCGCGAATCTTGGCAACGGAAAAAGCCTCGTCGGAGTTTCACTATATAGCGGAGAAGGAATGGGGACTAAACAGCTCGAATTGGTTTACAACAAAGGAAACAGCAGTTCAAGTAATCTCTGCCTCCCTGGCTCACTCGATCCCACGACGGTTCGCGGCAAAATCGTTGTGTGCGACAGAGGCGTAAACCCTCGTGTGGAGAAAGGAGCTGTGGTGAGAGACGCAGGAGGTTTAGGGATGATAATGGCAAACACGGCGGCGAGTGGAGAAGAGCTTGTTGCTGATAGTCATTTGCTTCCGGCGATTGCTGTTGGGAAGAAGACAGGTGATCTCCTTAGAGAATATGTGAAATCGGATCCGAATCCAAGTGCTCTTCTTGTTTTCAAAGGAACAGTTCTTGATGTTCATCCTTCTCCTGTGGTTGCTGCTTTTAGCTCGAGAGGTCCCAACACAGTTACACCAGAGATTTTGAAACCTGACGTCATTGGTCCAGGGGTTAACATTTTGGCTGGTTGGTCCGACGCTATTGGTCCCACTGGTCTTGAGAAGGACTCAAGGAGGACCCAGTTCAACATCATGTCAGGTACTTCACGGGTTCAAGATTCAATTTTGGAACTTTTGTTTCGATTATTGATTTTGGGTTTTGATTCTTGTTAGGTACGTCAATGTCATGTCCACACATCAGTGGTTTAGCCGGTCTATTGAAAGCAGCTCACCCTGAGTGGAGTCCAAGTGCGATCAAATCAGCCCTCATGACAACAGCTTACACTCTTGACAACACAAACTCTCCTCTCCGTGATGCTGCAGACAATAGCCTCTCTACTCCATATGCTCACGGTTCAGGCCATGTAGATCCTCAAAAGGCTCTCTCACCAGGTCTTGTTTACGATATCTCAACCGAGGAATATATTAGGTTCTTATGCTCTCTAGACTACACGGTGGATCACATTGTAGCGATCGTGAAGCGACCTAGCGTTAACTGTACAAGAAAGTTCTCTAATCCTGGTCAGCTCAACTACCCGAGTTTCTCTGTTTTGTTTGGTGGAAAGCGGGTTGTGCGATACACTCGAGAAGTTACCAACGTGGGTGAAGCGAGCTCGGTTTACAAAGTGGTGGTTAATGGGGCACCTAGTGTTGCGATTTCGGTTAAACCATCGTCGCTTGCATTTAAAAGTGTGGGTGAAAAGAAGAGATACACGGTAACATTTGTTAGCAAGAAAGGAGTGAGTTTGACGAACAAGGCTGAGTATGGATCCATCACTTGGACCAACCCGCAACACCAAGTGAGAAGTCCAATGGTGTTCTCTTGGAACCGATTTTAACCAAACAAAAGAAAACAAAATTAACATCCTTAGAGATGTTTTCTATGTAAGTTTTTTATTTACTTGATTGGGGCTAGGCAAAACCAAAAGCCATAAGCAATGGGAAGATTTCTTGCTTTGTTTGATTCGGTTTGGGTCGCTTTGGTTCAGTTTGGTTGGTATGAGTGTGTAGGTGAAGCATCCCTAAAAAGTGTGGGATGTGTAGAAGAAAAAAAGAACAATGATGTTATGTATTGTTTCAAGATCTAAATTTAAATATAGCGATGTTGATTTTTTTGGTCATACATTTTGAATTAAATATTGGGTATATGCTGTCGAGTCATCTCAATTGCCCTGTTTTGTCGAAGGCAAATCTCCGTAGGACATGTTAAAAAAAAAAAAAAAAATTATATTAAATGGAATTGTTATAAAATGTTAGAAAAACCGTAAAAAGTTAAGAGAATTACAGATTTTACCTGGATTAAAATTAAAATAGTCGACCCGACTCGGTGATATAGTTAAACCAATTAAATCAAAATCGAGTAATTCTTTAACCAAAATAAACCGAAACCACTCGGTTTAGTAAAACCAAATTAAAATTCAATTTTCAGTTTTAATTTATTTTACTTCTAAATCCTCTCAACTTATCGACAAACTTCAAACTCAAACAAATCCTAGTTCAATTTAAATCATCGTTCTCAAAATTGAAAGAGACAATACTCAAGGAATCGAGTCATCCTCTCATTGAATCTATGTAAATCAAAACAAAAAGCTTTAAAAATGGTGGAAACGAGGCTAGGGGGTAAGAGGAAAGACAACCCAACGGATGAAGAGAAAAATCAAGAGAAGAAAGTGAAGAAGCCGATTGTGAAATTAAAATTCGTGAGGACGGCCACTCAACCGTCATCGACGGAGACGGCGACGATTACGGCCACTCAACCCTCATCTGAGGCGATAAATGTTGCGGTGGCGAGTGAGGGTGAACCAAAGGGAGTAGCAGAGGTCTACTCGTCTTCTGAGGCAACAACAATTTCTGATAAAGAGGCTGAAGAAGGTGAAAAGGGAGAAGAAGCAGAAGGTGGTGAGAAAGGAGAAGAAGAAGCAGAATGTGGTGAGAAAGGAGAAGAAGAAGCCAAAAGCGGTGAGAAAGAAGAAGAAGAAGAAGAAGAATCAGAGGAAGAAACTTATGGTAGAAATGATAATCTGAACGAGGAAGTCAGAAATTCAACCGTCCATGCTAAATCAGACAATGAAGAGGTAAGAAATTATGCATTGTTTTTTGGTAGAAGTACTCTAGGACTACTGGGTAACACTAGGTGTAATAGTTGGATAACTTATGATTATTGGATAATACTGAAAACTTGGGAAAATGCATTGTTTTTTGGTAGAAGTACTCTAGGAATACTGAGTAACACTATGTGTAATAGTAGGATAACTTATGATTATTGGATAATATTGAAAACTTGGGAAAATGCATTGTTTTTTGGTAGAAGTACTCCATGAATACTGAGTAACACTATGTGTAATAGTAGGATAACTTAGGATTATTGGATAATATTGAAAACTTGGAAAAATGTATTGTTTTTTGGTAGAAACACTCTAGGAATACTGAGTAACACTAGGTGTAATAGTAAAATAACTTAGGATAACTGGATACTACTGAAAACTTTGGAAAATTTATTTTGAGTTTTGGTGTATTAATGGTATGATTTGGTGTATACTTATTGACTTGATGTAAATTTGGATAATAATGAAAAGTAAATTTTATTGACTTGCAGGATGTTGTCGAGGCAATCAAACCATTGAAAATGTTATTTCCTCCATCGGAGTATAAGAAACAAATGAAGATAGGGACACAGTGCATGATATCAGACGCAATTACAACTCTTGAAAAGCTTCAACCAAAACTGTCTAACATTGAGAGGAAGTGGTTTGAGGAGCATCCTCAATTCGAACACATATTCCACATGAAAAGAGAAAACAACCACAAGGTTCAGACCATGTGGATGTTATTGGTGAGGACTGCTGAAACTAATAGGCGTAGAGAAGTATGGTTCGTCGTCAATGGTGTTCCCATCCATTATGGGTTGAGGGAACACGTATTGTTATCAGGATTTGATTGTTACAATTATCCTCTCGGCTATAAGGAGTTCGGTGAGAAAAAGTTTGTGCAGAGGCATTTCAAGGATGGAGAACCTATAAGGTTGGAAGATGTGAAAGATAAGTTGGTGAAAATGGGTCCGCATAAAGATAGGTTGAAGATAGCAGTCCTTTTCTTTTTAGGAAGTGTTATTTGTGCTCAGACAAAGGTTGGAAAAGGAGCCAAAAATGTTATGGAACGAGCAGTTGATGATCTAGAGTATTGCAAGACCTTTCCATGGGGGAGATACTCATTTGATTACATGCTGAAAGAGATCTTTCACACCATGAACCATTTTAATGGTGTGGTCCCGGTGAAATTGAGTACTCCACTATGGCCTATACCAGGTTTTTGTGTTCCATTGGAGGTAAGTAAGAGAAAAAATGACATTATCATTATTGTTGAGCACTGATTGAAAACTAAAATGAAATGTTTTGTTTTGTAGATTCTTGCATTTGAGGCGATTCCTAAGCTAGGAAATCTATTTAGGGAACCCGTGGAAGGAGCTGATGATTCATGTCTGAGGATGTGCAAGTCGACATGGAAACCAAATGGAATGAAAGGGCTGTCATTTTCAGAGATCTACAAGGAACTCGATCACGAGACTGTAAGTTCACTAAGGTAGAACTTCGTAAAACTTTGCTAACTTTGAACTAATATTATGATTTTTACAGGAAATTCACAGCATCATCCCCATCAAATATCGTGGTGATGATTTTTTTGTTGGATGACATTTTGGAAGAGGAAGATGATGTTGATGAAAATGATATAGTAGTGGACAGTTGGGAAAAGAATTTGGATGATGGAGCCTCAGGAAAATCTGTCTTTTTTAAAGACATGTTCGATGAAGATATTGCGGCACGAGAAAAAGAGGACGAACCCACAGAAGATAGGGCAGAAACCCAAGATGTAGTTCAGGGAGCTGATCAAGTGGGTGAGGTTATGAAGACCTTGAAGAAAATTATGACAGTGATGAAGATAGTTGAGAAGAAGGTGGACCAATTGGATGGGAGATTGGCTCCAATAGAAGCGTTTGTAAAGGAAGCAGGAAAACAGAAAGCAAGAAAGGCATGAAGAATGAAGTGAAGAAGAACATGATAGAACTTGGTTTGTGAAGATGTTTTTTTTTTTTTTGGAAGTAGACAAACTTATGGAGAATAATGGTACAGTTGGTGTTGGTTAGGACTTAATTATCAAGGATTATGGGACAAAATATGTGTCTTCAAAAATAGGTAAAAACAAAGAGAAATTAGAACAATTAAAAAATATAGACTTAACAAAGCACAAACTTAAAAAACAAACACAAACTTAAAAAACACAGACTTCCTCGTAATTAACATTAACATTAAACATAGTTTTACTTAGTCTGTCATAGTTTAACGCAGTATTACAGTTTTACTCAGTTTTGTCAGAGTTTTGCGCAGTTTGACGAAGTTTTACTTAGTTTGACACAGTTTTACGCAGTCTTACACTATTACCTTGTACGTACTCCCAACAAAGGGAATATGTTTGTTTGACCAAACAAATGGAATCTGCTTTGGAATTGGAGAGGGAATATGCTTGTTTGACCAAACAAATGAAATCTGCTTGTTTGACCAAACAAATGGAATCTACTTTGGAATTGGAGAGGGAATATGCTTGTTTGACCAAACAAATGAAAGTACACGCAAAATGTTCTAGATTTTTCGTTTGGGCGCCAAATATATTTTTCACTTTTCCCCCTAAAAACTTACACTTAGTTTTACAGAAGTTTATGGTTTTACCAATGTTCTTCATAGTTCTACTTTTCATGAATTTAAATTTTTTGAGTATTACTTACAAAATTATTTTGTTAATTTAGTTTTACTTTTTTTTTCTGCATGACCATGTAAGCATATGTGATTAGCGAAATAATATGTTCGAAATCATCATTTTGTATAATAGTCCTTTAGAAGTTGTTCTTAATAAAAAAATGTTCTTGGAAAGACAATAGAATGTATAAGAGAAATGTTGAAAGAAGAAGTTATTATAAAAGTTTAATATGAGTTTTTTACATATACATTATTTTTATTAATCAATGTTTCACCAAGAGCATGAGTTATAATAAAAGTTGAATACTAATTTACTCATAAATAAAATCCAAACATACTAGTAATCCGTAGTATAACATAGTTTTACAGAAGCCAAAACCAATATATAATTCAACAACACAATCACAGTTTCATTCATTAGAATAATGATGCCTTCCAAACAACAACCAATTGAATCCGAAATTTTGCCTTGCTCGCCTTTTGTTTTGTGTCTTCTTACACCGTTCTCCAACCGATGGCTTCCTCTTATCCTGTTTCCTCCCTTCTTCTTGAGGCGATCTGGAGGTATGGTTTGAATCTCTTTTATGTAATCTGGTACATACCAATCAGACATGTCTGGCACATAATAAATGGTCTTATAATAAACGAGTGCCCAAAGTTCTGCCCAGTAATATTGTGAGCAAAACTCATGGTACTCTATCTTACATTTACGTCGACGTCCAGATTCAGCATCAACATCAAGTACATGTAAATAAGCTGCAAGTCCGTGGACACAAGGATAATTTTCATAATCAAATACCTTGCATATACAACTCTTTTCTCTTAAGTTCACCAAATAAATTTTTCCATCTTCAGTGTCGGTAATCTCGAACTGAAGCTCATAACTATTTAGCTCACACACTAGTGTTTTATCAGCTTTGGCCCATATGTTGTGTAGGTGGATCTCGACAAGAGGAACAAGTTTGGTGTCAAGCGATCCAGACACAACGTCCTTCCGATGTTCGTTAAACCAGTCAGAGAATTTTTTGATGATTGTAACCAACATTGGTATTAAGGCATACCTCCTTATGTCCTTAAACACGCTGTTCACTGACTCCACATTGTTGCTGGTGTCCAAGTTGTATCTGTCACATGGAAAAAAATACCCTTGCCAAAGTGTCTTTCTCAGTATGCTCTTCCACATACTTGTACGCTGAAGGATATCTCACCTTAAAAGATGCATAAGCAGACTCGAACTCAGCCATCGTGTAACACCTAGCTAACTCCATAAATCTCCACCCGACCACGGATTTGTTGGTGTCACAAGCATTCCCTCTTACGTTATGGGACAAATGTTATATACAATGCCCATGGTGAGCTTGTGGAAACACAATAGCTATAGCCGCAATGAGGCTCTGGTTTCTATCGCTCATAAAAACTAAATCAGCAGAGTCTGC
>OVBE01003590.1:0-26366 GCA_900406425.1 Iberis pinnata
CTTAAACGATATATGAAATTCTTCAGAGTTTTTGCCCACATAATCTAAGACCTAAACTTAATTTTAAGTCTTGATTCAACAACAGGGTATTGGAGCAGTATTGATGCAGGATGGACATCATTTAGCTTATATCAGTAGACATCTAAAAGGGAGACAACTTCATCTTTCAATATATGAGAAGGAATTACTGGATGTAGTATTTGCCGTGCAAAAATGGAGACATTATCTGTTAATGGGGCATTTCATTATCAAGACTGATCAAAGAAGTTTGAAGTACTTATTAGAACAACGTTTAAACACTCCAATTCAACAACAGTGGTTGCCTAAATTGCTGGAGTTTGACTATGAGATTCAGTATAAACAAGGAAAAGATAACCAAGTGGCTGATGCACTATCAAGAGTAGAAGGTTCTGAGATCTTGCACATGGCTATGACAGTTCTAGATTGTGATTTAATGATGAGAATTCAGGAGGGATATGATACAGATTCAGATTTAAAGGAGTTAATTGATATTCTGAAGGTGAAACCAGATGGTAGGAAACAGTTCAGTTGGGTACAGGGTGTTCTAAGAAGAAAATCAAAAATTGTTGCACCAAAAAATACTAACCTGAGAGATGATATTCTTAAGTGGTTGCATTGCTCAGGCATTGGGGGACATTCAGGTAGAGAAGCAACATTACAAAGGGTTAAAGGGATCTTCTACTGGAAAGGAATGAGTAAAGACATTCAAACATATATCACGGGGTGTAGAGTTTGTCAACAGTGCAAATATGATACATCTGCATACCCTGGTCTTCTACAACCTTTATCAATTTCAAAAGCAATATGGACAGATCTTTCAATGGATTTTATAGATGGCTTGCCTTTATCTTGTGGGAAATCTGTTATATTAGTGGTTGTTGATAGATTGAGCAAAGCTGCTCACTTCATTGCATTAGCACATCCATACTCAGCATTTTCTGTTGCTCAGGCTTATTTAGACAATGTCTTTAAGCTCCATGGATTCCCAAAGTCTATAGTAAGTGACAAAGATGCAGTGTTCTTGAGTGATTTTTGGAAGGAATTGTTCAATTTGCAAGGAACATCACTCAATTACTCAAGTGCATATCATCCAAAGAGTGACGGCCAAACTGAGATTGTTAATAGGTGTTTGGAGACTTATCTCAGGTGTATGTGCCATGACAAACCTCATCTTTGGAGTAAATGGTTACCATTAGCAGAATTTTGGTATAACACTAGTTTTCATTCTTCAACAAACACAACACCTTATGAAATAGTTTATGGTCAATCACCTCCTCAACATCTGCCTTATATGCCTGGGGAATCCAGATTTGACACTGTGGCTAGAAGCTTGGAGGAACGTGAGAACATGATTCTAATTCTTAAGTTTCATTTGCTTACAGCTCAACATCGTATGAAGCAATTTTGTGATCAACACAGGACTGACAGGGAGTTTAATATTGGGGATATAGTGTATTTGAAGCTTCAACCGTATAGACAAGGTTCTGTGGTTGTGAGATCTAATCAGAAATTAGCTCCAACGTACTATGGTCCTTACAAAATCATTGATAAGTGTGGCAAGGTGGATTATAAGTTGGAGTTACCTCCACATACTCGGATTCATCCTACATTTCATGTTTCTCAATTGAAGATAGCTGTTGGTGATTTTCAAGTTGTTGCTTCCTTTCCTTCTGTTGTGGGTGAAGAAGTTCTTAAATTTCCTGTTCGAATTCTTGAAAGGCGCATGGTCCAAAGGCAAGGGAAGGCTGCTACTCAAGTTTTGGTACAATGGTCAAATCAAGATATAGATGAAGCCACTTGGGAATGGTACTTTGATTTGATGAAACAATTCCCTGGTTTTAGTGAACCTTGAGGTCAAGGTTCTTTGGGAGGGGAGAATTTGTTATGGGAATAAATGAGGGTGACAAGTGTCGAAAGCTGATTTGAGCTGTTGGAGTTGTTAAAACAGAGTATAACTGTTTTAACAGTAGAAAAACAGAATTAACTGTAGAAGAAACAGAGTTTGAGAGCTTATAAGAAGAAGCAGATGATTTCGAAGATTCTTTTATGTGATGTGAATGTAATTTCTGTTCTCTCATTCTTTCTGTTGAAACATTTCTCAAGTTGAAGAACTCATTGATTGTTTTAGAGTTGTTCTAGGAGAGACTCTATACATTGTGAGTAAGAATTGGTACTTGTATTGAGTATTAGTTCTTGTGACTGATATACAAACAAATTCTTAACATTCGACCCTAGTCTATACTACTTAGATATGTTCTCCGCACTTAGATTTATGATTAAAATCATAAGCCTATCAGTAACCAAAAACCTGAATGTATATATATATATATATATATATATATATAAAGTAATTNATATATATATATATGAGTAATTTTATCAGGTAATTCATGTTTTTGATTATTTATATGGATTTTATTATTGTTTATATCATATATTTGGATTATTTTGGTTATATTTTATGGTTTTATTTTCATAACTTTAAGTTTTTTTATTTTTCATGTTTTTGCTATTTTGTAAAATTAGACATTTCAGTTTACAATTTGAACTTTAATAATTTATGTGAACTTTATGGGGCAATTTCAGGTTTCTCGGGTCTGATCGGGTATTTTAGGTAAAAATAACTATTTTTAAGCGGACTCAAATTTGTTCGGTTCCATATCGGTTCTTTATAAAATTATGCAAACCAACCCGACCTGAAGCATACCCAAACCAAACCAATCCAAATAACAGTACGCCCAACCCTATTAGCAAGTTTAAGTTTACCGAACAGTTATGTACAAAAAAAATCAGTGAATCAATTGCACAATAAAAGGAAAATATTTGTAGGATTTTTTTAATAAAACGGTCAACGAAACTATAAAAGGGATAAAGTTGTATTGTAGACTACCTTCACAGGATTAGGATGGAGCTGTCATAGAGAGAAGGGTAGAAGCATCATTATGGGTGCAAGAAGCTGTAGAAGAAGTCTCTCGCTGCTGCATTCGGAATTTGAAGCACTAGCGTGGGAAATGAAGATGATTCTTTCTCGTTGTTTTCACCGTCAGACTTTCGAGACTGATAGTTCGACATTGGTGAAAATGCTACAGGTCCTTCAAAGTTGGTCGATTTTTACTACTTTGTTCGAAGAGTTCGAGGAAGTACGGAGACGTATCCCGGAAATCAGATGTTACAACATTCCGCGTAGGGTGAATGGACTTGCAAATCGACTGGCACGTTCGGCAAAACTACTTTTCTTTTCGCATTCGTATATAGATATTGTTCTTCCATATTAGACAACTAATATAGGAGTCTAGTATTTTATTCAAGTTGTTAAAAAAAACCTATAAAAAGGATAAGTGATATTCAATTGAGGGATAAATGATATTCAATTGTAGAGTGAACTATTATCTTTTTCTTGTCAATTTGCTCCTATTTCGACGTATCTAGAACAATTAAATCTTGCTTTGAAGCAGTTTTGATCCAATTAGCTCGGTTTAGACACACTTGGAGTTTTGGTTTAGGTGGCTATATGTTTCGGCGTATTTTGACTCCACTTTGTGCATCAGATTTTAATCCTAAAAGTTGCTTTTCATTTTTAATTCTTTTACAACTTTCATATATCATAGAATGAATTTGCGTTTATCATTATTTTTAATTCAAAAGATACGACTTTTAAAAAAATCACAAACATTTAACAACCACAAAATACACACAAAAGAACATATGTTTGTAAATTATAACAATATACATTAAGCATGAGAAGAAGAAAAAAAAATGTAAATATAGTTTATTCCCCAAACATTATTAATTTATTTTTTCGTAACGTTGGAGAGAAACTAGCATTCTGCTTATATTGTCTCCTCGTTGATACGTCCAGGCCTTCCAGTACTGGTGTTCTGCTTGTTCTGTCTCGATGCAACACTCCTCGACGTCATTGTCACAACCTCTGTCTCGATTTCTTCTTCTGATATCTTCACCACCTTCATTATATGGTTTAAGTTCAATAACATCAGGATTTTTGTATTGATTAAAAGTGGTATGTGATATGATTTATAATGCCACTAACAATTTCACTTTTTAGTTTACCGAATTGGGTATATATATGTCCTGATATCCACATAATTAAAATTAGTGTACATATCACTCATCTAATTATGAGCAAGAACATATAATTTGTCCAAAAGAAGGTTTTTCTCCATATCATATTATCATCCATTGTAAATTATTGGAGGGACTTAAGAGACAAATATACTAAGACCATCTCCATTAGTTAAGAACTCTATAAAAGTTTCTATCTATTAAAAATAATATCATATATATTTTAATTTTAATTTTTGTTTATATTTTTAATCAAAATTATATTTGAACCAATGAAAATGGTCCACGTGTCAAGAAACCCTTAAAAACCAATCCTTAAACATCTCCATTAAGAACTTTCTCTCTCCAAATTTCTTAAAATTTATTATATTTTATTCTTAAGAAACCCTTAAGATTCAGAGGTGCTCTAATCTCTCTCTCTTTAAATATTATACTTTTTTATAAAATTACACATAATAAGAAATAATTATTTTTTAACTTTATATATAATATTTTATACTAATCAATTATCATAACTTTAAATCAACTGTAATAGAAAAAGTTCACTTTTGATCAATATTTTTTAAAGTTCGCATTTTATTAGTAGTTTGATATTTTATGCTGGCCAACATATCCTAATAATAAACAAATTACTAGTTGATATTTTAAAATCACACTTATTTAATATAAATTAATATGATAATTTTACGAGTTATATATTTTTTTTATTATCAACTGTTTTTGAAATGTAATTCATCCATTTTTAATGACGATCAAATTATCCACGATAATAGTAAAATATTTACTTGAGATGCATCAGGCATGATATTACTATACACTAATAATTGTTGTTGATTATATGTATAGAAGTCACTCACCTGAAAATGATCAGGAAGAGATCTTACACCAAAAAACCTAACAAAGAGAGATGTCAGATTTTGGTGGATGAAACTAAAAGGGATGCAGAGCTTTGAAGAATCTCCATCTTCTCTTCTTCCTTCTGTCTCCATCTCTTTCTTCTTACTTCTGTGTGTTTACAAGTCACTAATTAGGCCCATTAATAGACTTCAAAATCAAATCACACCTCATTTCTCTTTTTTTGGTCAATTTTCAATATTATAAAATTGGCTAATTTAAATATATTATTACAATATCACTAATTGTAACAGATCATCAGTCACATCAATCCTTGTCATTGCATGTTTCCCGTTTGTTATTTGTTTATATACTTTTATTTATAAAGATATATAAAAATTGCTTCGTATTCAAATAACATATATATTTGTATGTTCGGATTAGCAATTACATTGACTTAGACTATTCTTTTTACATTCGCTGTAGATATATCTTAAATTTGATCTATCATCTCCTTCAAAATTGAGATATCATATATTTTGTTAACAATAATATCTCAAATTTAAAATATAAAAAATGTGTATTTTGCAATAATATTCAAATTTTTATTCACAATTATATAACATCCTACAACTTTTAAACAAATATAAAACATTCATCATTCAATTATTAAATAAAATATTTATTAATAAAACATTACATAATTTTTAGAAAACATAGAAATAACATCTTAAATAAAATTAGTGATAAAAATATATCTTAAATAAAATTCAAATATCATTCTATTAATTAAAATTCAAACATCTTAAATAAAATTCAAACACCATAGTGCTCCCATATATGTTCGACCAATGCATTTCGAAGTGATATATGACTTTCTATATTTTTTATCTGCAAATTGCGAGATAGAAATTATTGAAATCGAGTATTTTCGTTTGTTGCCATTTCTACAGTTGGCTCGAGAGCTAATCTTGCATCTCGTATATGTGCATTGATATCACGTTCATCTTCGATTATCATGTTATGCATTATAATGCAAGATGCCATTATATAATGTAACACTTCTTTCTTCCAGTAACGTGACGATCTGAGCAAGCAAGAATCATACAGGATATAAATAACGAGAAATCACAACATTTGCATTCAGTCACACCAAATCATTTCGAATAATTTTATGATTATCTTGGTGGTGGTGAATCAAATTTACTTGACACGATGTTGTAGTTTTATTTTGTTGTTGTAATAATTGTGTGTTATGTGATTTTATTTTGTTATATTGTTCTCTTTTGTATTAAATTTTCCATATATTTTTATTTTGTTGTATGTTCTATTTTAATATTATATTTTTATTTTATATGTTTATAAACATAATATATAAAACTAATATACATTTAAAGTAAAACATAAAAAGTATTAGCACTACAATAATTAAAATAAAACTTAAAATTATTATTTAAAAGTATAAATAAATATAAGGACTAAAAATGCGAAGAAAAGTTGATATCTCAAAATTTGAGGTATCACTAGTTCAATACCTCAAATTTTGAGGATTTGAGGTATCGTTTGGAGATGCTCTGAACTACTTGGACTTCAGTATTTTGGTTCAAGTTCTTAAGTCGTGTTGCATGTTCATTCGGATTTGAAATAGTGATGCATGTTGGGATATCGATCTCATTCACTATTCTCTGTTTAAGGTATATTGGATTATGAGACATTGTATAGTGATGGTTTAGGAAACTAGGTTACGGAGATACACTATATAATGTTTTTAATAATTATTAATGAATACAGAAAATAATCTTCTTGTCAAAAACTGTACCGTCTCTGTTTATAACATGGTATCAGAGCAGCCAAATTTTTTTCTTTCTAATCTCTAAATCTCTACGTTCTAAACAGTTCTTAGTTCTATAATGGAGAACCAAACTCAAACATCACAGTTCAAGACAGACAAGAGGCCAAAAGGACTATATTATCTTTTGATTTAACGGCAGCCGATAATTCGGGTGCAATCATCTCTAAACCGCTTCTCCGAAGCAATAACTATGGCGAATTGGCATGTGCGTTCAAGACGGCGTTGTGTTCTCGTAAAAAATTTGGATTCCTAGATGGATCCATTCTAAAACCTGCTCAAACTTCTCCAGATTATGAAGATTGGGAACCTATTAATGCATTGCTAGTGTCATGGATCAAGATGATCATTGATCCGACACTCTTTCAAACATCTATCACCGTGACAATGCAAAGGATTTGTGGGATCACATCAAGAAGCGTTTCTCTGTTACAAGTGGACCCAAAAATCAGCAGATTAAAGCAGCCTTAGCAAGTTGTAAACAACATGGTATTTCTTTTGAAGAGTATTATGGTAAACTCACCAAGATTTGGGATATTGTCTTCAGTTATCATCCTCTTCGTATTTGTCGATGTGGTAAATGCGACTGTAAACTGTAGGAATTGCAAGAGAAGGACCATGATGAAGATCAAGTCCACCAGTTTCTTTACAGTCTTGATAGTCGTCTCTTCGCATCAATTCGTTCCACCATCACAGCAAGAGTTCCTCTTCCTACACTTGAAGAAACATACAATCTGGTAAAGCAAGAAGAAGACATCCACAACAACAGTTACATTCAAGAAGAAAAATGAGAGAGTATTGCAATTGCGGTAAATACCAAACCACTATCTGCTGCTTACTTGATAAACCGTACTTTATCATAATTTCTTCAAGGTAAAACACCATATCTGGTTCTCCATGGTGTCGAACCACCTTTACACCATCTCAGAGTGTTTGGATTACTTTGTTATTCCCATAACCGGCTTCACGATGGAGATAAATTTGCTCCTAGATCCTGTAGATGCATCTTCGTCAAATATCCAAATGGTCAGAAAGGATGGAAGCTTTTTGATCTTGAACGAAAGGTCTTCTTTGTTTCTCGCGATGTAATTTTCTTTGAAAATCAGTTTCCATTCGCCATGCCTGTATCATCGTTTGAAAGTGAAGTTCCTGATCGTGATGAACTCACGCCTCCATTTTCAGACCCATATAAGAATCTTGATCTATTAGGCCCAATGGATTCGTCTCACAAGCCCAATAATGATATTGATTTGGATACATTACATGCGCAGAGCTCAGAACACGTGTTGCCATCTTCCCTTTCTGAAACAATCGTTGACTTACCTTTATCAACTTCAATCTCCACCTCCTCCGGAAGTTCACTGCCGACTGCTCCGCCTCCTAATCAGTCGCCGATTTTTCTTGGTCGTGGTCAGCGCAAGAAATTGCCTACGGTCACTCTGCGCAGTTTTGTCATAAATCGGGTCAATTCTCATCCAGTGATTTCCTCATACTCAATACTTTATCCAATTGTTTCGTACCTTACCAACGATAAATTCTCGCCTCTTCATCAAGCTTTTCAAATGTCGTTACTCTCTCTCACAGAACTATCATGTTACAAACAAGATGTCACATATAAAAAGTGGTGTCAAGCAATGCGTACCTAGTTACAAGCACACGACTGTAATAATACTTATTATGTTCTCTCTTTACCTCCAGGCAAGAAAGCAACTGGATGTTGATGGGTGTATAAACTCAAGTTTCGGGCTGATGGTTCTTTAGAAAGGCATAAAGCGCAACTTGTAGCAATGGGAAACCGACAAAGACCAGGCGAGGATTATGGAAAATTTTTTTCTCCAATGGCTAAAATGGGTCCTGTAAGAATGTTCTTACGGGTAGCTGCTGGTAAAAACTATGAGGTTCACCAAATATATGTGAATAATGCTTTTTTGCATGGTGATTTACGCGAAAAGGTGTATATGAAATTATCGTCGAGATTCACTTCCTCGAAACCATAAGTTGTTTATCTTTTACATATATCCTTGATGGACTTTAACAAGCTTCTCGTTGTTGGTTTGCTAAGCTTTCTAATGCTCTTTTGTTATATGGTTTTAAGGCCTCCAAGTCTAATTACTATTTATTCACGCTTACGAAACAAGGTATGGGGTTGCAAATACTGGTTTATGTTGATGATTTGGTAATTGCTAGTAATTCACATGATGTTATTGTCTCGTTTAAACGGTATTTATCCAACTGCATCCACATGAAAGACTTAGGTCTTTTCAAATACTTCTTGGGTATTGAAGTGACAAGAAACAAAACTGGTTTTTATCTTTCTCAACAGAAATACTCGCTTGAGATAATTGCAGAAACATGATTACTTGGCTCAAAGTCAGCTACTTTTCCAATGGCTCATAATCATCGTCTTGCTCTATCCGAGAGTCCACTACTTGTTGATGCTTTACCTTACCAACGTCTAATTGGCAGGCTGATCAATTTAAAAGTCACAAGGATGGAAATCTCCTATGCGGTACATACGTTAGCTTAATTTATGCAGAATCCTCGTGAAGATCATTGTACTGAAGCACTACGGGTTGTACGCTATCTCAAACAAGCACCTGGTCAGGGTATTTTATTAAAATCAGAATCTCATTTTAATGTCACGGGTTGGTGTGACTCAGATTGGGTAAGTTTTCCAATAACCAGGTGATATGTAACTGGATATTTTGTGCAACTCGAAAGTTCTCCTGTCTCTTGGAAGTCACATAAACAGAAGATAGTTAGCCAATCATCGGCTGAAGCCGAATATCTTGCGATGTCGTCATTAGCATAAGAACTTATATGGTTGAAGCGCATCCTTCGTGACTTGGGTATCTCACACACAAAGCCAATGCACATGTTCTGTGACAGCAAATCAGCAGTGCATATTGCCACAAATTTTATTTTATATGAACGGACGAAACACATCGAGGTAGATTTTCATTTAGTTCATGATGAGATGTCTTCGGAAATTTGACCTATAATTATGTTCCCACAAAACACCAGCTAGCGGATATTTTCACTAAGGCATTGGGTCAAAAGGAGTATGATACTTTTCTTTGCAAGTTGGGCATCTCTAACCTTCATG
Source organism: Iberis pinnata (assembly GCA_900406425.1). Taxonomy (NCBI): domain Eukaryota; kingdom Viridiplantae; phylum Streptophyta; class Magnoliopsida; order Brassicales; family Brassicaceae; genus Iberis; species Iberis pinnata. The sequence goes on from OVBE01003590.1 coordinate 9,891, forward strand.
CTTCAATTAGAAGGGGGGGGGGGGGTTGGGATATCTATTTCATTCACTATTCTATGTTTGTGGTATATTGAATTATGAGATATTGTATAGTGATGTTTAAGGAAACTATGTTACAGAGATACACTATATAAATGTTTTTAATGATTATTGATGAATACATAAAATAATCTTCTTGTCAAACTGTGTCGTCTCTGTTTATAACAATGCATTATAAGAGTTTTCAAAATTTGATTTAGTTATTTATGTCGTGTTTATTTTCTTAGTTATTTATCAACCAATAATTTTTGACAGTTAAGCGAATTTCTTTTTTTAGAAATTTAATGATGGATGATCCATCGAATGTCATTGTTGGTACTATGCAAATGAGAATAAAAACCAGAAAAGATTGCATGTTGATTTATGGGACTAGCAAACAAATTTTTAAAATTGTTCGATATAATAAAATGGACCGTCAAAAAAAGGTGAACCTCGTAAGCCAAGCGAATCCCACATGATGAGGATGAGGATGAGGCGGTCAAAAATGTTATAATTTGGTATCAAAACTGAATTTAAACGAGTGTGAAGTCACGAAGACTCACATCGTTGGGAGCGACGATCCCTCGGGCAACGAAGATGTTGCGTTTTATGCGTGGAGTGAATACAATATTCTGATTTGTGGAAAAATAATGGTATATGAAGAGGAAAACCATGAAATATCCAAATTTTTATAAAAAAAAAATACGAATTGTTTTGATTCTCATCTTTTAATACATTAAATTATTATTGATTATCTACTTAGTACTCAATTTTATTGAGTTTCTACTTCAATTCTCTAATGTACTATCATAGTCATTGTAACATATAGGGTTATCAATCCAAATCAGGGAGACTAAACACACTAGTATTTATGATAATTTTGTTTAGTCTAAGCCAAATAAGATAATTGTTTTAAAACTATCTTCCTAACATGCATTAGATAAAGAGAAAATTAAAGTCAACAAAAAGTCAAATTAAGTAAAAGTCAACAAAATTATGTAAAAGTCAACAAAAGATTAAACTAGAAATCAATTATAAAAATCTAAGCAAATGGACAAAGATAATCGACTCGGATGATCAAATGACATTCTATGATGCTAATACTCGCATTCTAGTGCCAATCCTTGGTCTAGAATTTCCTTATTAGACTAATCTACTCTCATGGCACTAATCCCTCTCTTAATCATGCAACTAAAAACAGTATCTTGGATAATTGCATAATCTATAGGCAATAAGATTAATTCAAAATAAACCACTACACTAACTAAAAACAATCTCTTGGATAGTATCATTTAGCAAACAATAGTTGGTTCACGAATTTCATCGAACATCTTTCGGGCACAATTCATCCTATTATCTAAACTTGAATGTCCAAGACAAATTAGCATTAAGAACACCTATTGATTTAATACCTAAACTATTAAACTCCTAAACATCATATTCAATCATCAAATCACCCTAATCTACGTAACTTTTTTGCTTAGAAATAGACTACTCACTAATCATAGATAAAACACAAGATCTAACTATAGAAATGTGTAGAATCATGATTATAAACATAAAATAGAAGAAGTAACGCTATCAAAACAAAAGATTCAAACTTAAAATAAAAAAGATCCAAAATATTTAAAAAGTTTCTTGAGAGAAAAAGAGATAAGATAAGATGAGATTAAATTTAAATTTAGAAACCTTATATAATATCCTAAAAATTGCATTGGGTTTAAACTCAAAAATAAAGTCAAAATGTTGAATTTTTGGTCTGGTATCGGTTTGGCCAAACCGATCCATGCCCCTAAAATTTGCTTATTTTGAGGATCGGTTTGGGCAAACCGATCTGAGCTTCGGGGTCCATAGCTCTCTCGTCCTTGAAGCTATAGTGTCATGTGATAGCTCTTTGGAAATCTGACTCAAAGGGATACAACTTTGATGAAAGAGTCTTCTCCTATTCTCAATTGAAGTTGGTGTAAAAGATGCATCTTTATGGTGGAAGGTTTGAAGCTTCAAATCTAGCGGATCACAACTTTTCTTGTTCATATCTTGCATTTTCTTGGGGAGTTTAAGGTGATTTATGGCTTGTTGGAAAGCTTGAATGCATGACTTCAATATTCTTCAAGATGTCACGATGAAATTTCCATTGTAAAATTTTCAATTTGCTTGATCTTTAAGATTTGTTGCTTTGATCTCTTTTAAGTCTCATGTTTGGCTCTTTTGCATCCAATTAATCTTTCTTTTGAATTGATTCACCCTCAACATCTGAAACATGAAATGATATGCATATCCAACCTATACATACCTAAATACAAGTGAATCTACCTAAAATGAAAATAAACAAGAGCTAAAATCATTTAAAAACACAATATATCATATATTATATTCAAATTTTGTAAAATTGTAATTTTGCTTTTCAAAAATTAACCTACGCTAAACTAAGTTACAAAAAATGTTAGACACCCTTGTTTTGTTGAGCAGATGTGTTTAATTTTTATTATAAACCACCATATTTGACCATTCACTTGTATTTACCTTAAATCTATATTTTAAATAAGTCTTTATGCTATAACGGAAGATGGTGTAGTTTGACCATACAAATTTTTGTTTTGAGAATTAAGATTTTGTGGAAAACCAATTTTATTATATACATTTAGTGTAAAACAAGCTAAGTGAAATAGATCGTAAGGATCTGAGGAAAAAAATTAATAACATATGCTTAATTATCTAATATAGTCTAACACTTTTGTATTAGAAGTAATGTATGTTTCTTATAAAGAGATAAAATTATAATTTTTAAGAATTTCAAATATTAAAATAGTAATAGATTTAAATATTAATATGTTAATCTTGTGTATTAATATATAAATTGGTGTATAGCAAACGCATGTGTACAAATTCTTGTAATACGTACATTGATCAATCAACTTCTATTATTAATGTTTTGCTCACAATTGAATTACCAATTATGGCCACACAAACGTTGACTCTTGAACGAAATAATTAATTGGGTACAAGAGACGACAGAGATGTTTCGGTAAGGGGAATAATACGTTATAAACATCGATTAAATTATTATGATCGTTTCTAATCAAATGCAATATAAGGATTATTTTTTCAAAAAATAATCTATATATATAATTGTCACATATATATAAGAATTATTATTTTAGAATCTTAACATTTGACTAAATCAAATATTATTAATTTAGTTGAAATATGATCCACGAGCAAACATAACAATTAGTCAATTATAACTAGCTATGATTATTTATATGTTTATGAAATTTTAACTTACAGGTCTACTAACTAAACTAATTAATAATACAGCATACCAGAGTTCTACATAACAATGATAATTATAACGCTGATTATTTATACATGTAGGTGCATTTGTGGACCAATGGTTTATAATGTAATGGTTAATAGGTTCAAGTGGTAAAATTAGGTATGACAACGATGTATTTTTCTCTAACCTGACATAAAATTAGAAAAAAATTATATATATATATATATATATTTTGAAGAATAAATACCTTTTAACAATATTTTTTTTGTTAAAGATTATTCTATTGAAATGCTTATAGATTACATGTAGAATAGACCTTATTACAAAATCATAATTAAAGGTCCAGTCCCAAAAATCAAACAAACCCAAAAACATCAAAAAAAATTAAACCCACTTTAATTTTAGATTTAACCATAATTTAACCTAACCACATATTAGAGTTTTAACCAAGGTAGCAGATCTAGAAAACCTTAGATCCGCCGCCGATGACTCAAATATGCGGATCTTGCCGAAAAATTCCTTCTGACATCTGAGAAATCGGAGCAGAAGCCGAAGCCCAAGCGTGCATGGGCAGTGGTGCGTGGAGGAAAGATCCCGATCCGTAGACGTTTCCGTCTCAAGCCGAAGCTCGCTGTCGCCAGAGAAGAAGCACCGTCATAGAAGGAGGACAAATATTATAAATCCATTGGTTCGCTGTAGCATTTACCTCGAACTCAGGCGTCCTCAAGCTGGAGTCTGGTGTGGCATGCCTCCGCGTTCTTTTGGATAAAACCAAATCTTCTCACCGGAGCACCTCTTCCGCCGACTACGACTTACCTTCTTCAGATCAATAAGCCATGAAGCCAACCTAGCTAAAACCGCTTCATCTTCAAGAGTCTTCACGTCACCGGAACCGCCGTGCCTGATTTGAAAGTTGGGGAAGGAGCTTCTAGGAATCATAACTACGGTTGAAGCGCAAGACCGCTGGAACTCCGCCGCTGGACTCTGGTTGGAGTCCCCGAGCCGCGGTGCAAAATCTTTGTGGTCAGAAAAGGAGAGCTCTCGTCGCCTTCGCCGCTTTCAAGATCTTCGATCTCAGGGTTGACAGAAAAAAAAGAGAGAGGGACAATGGGAAGAGAGAGAAAAACTAAATGAATCTTAACAATATTGTTTATAAGGTGCCTCAATATTTGTAAATTACTATTTTATTTTTATGTTAATAGAAAAATCTCATAAATGATTTATATTTTAATTAATTATTATATCTAAAATAATAATTTAATTATAGTTCAATTTAACTTTTTAGGTATAATATTTTTAAGAGGTTTCACATACATCAACTGCATATGTCTCTCATTTCATACGACAAAGAAAACTCTTTTTTTGTTCTTTTCATTCAATTTTCAGCGATTCTCACAACATAGCAACCGAGTCGTTGTCCCCTTCAATCGATTCTTCTTCTCACATGGTAAGTACGTACAAGAATCCCATGACATAGTCTTTACATACTTCGCAATTTCTATATAAGTACTAACAATCTATGAACAACATCCCCCCCCCCCCCCCTTTAGAAAAAANGAGTTTCTCCCAGACACGATTTTTGAAGTAGGAGCGTTTCCAGTGTTCAACGCCAACGATGCCGGCTATTGTCGGTGTCGCTCCGCCCCTTTCCTCCCCTCGACTGCTGTTTTTTCTTCTCGGGTCTTTCGTCTTCGTTTTCGGATGTCTCTAGCTTCTCGGGTGGACGGCGTTTTCAACTCCGAATGAAGGCTCATGATAGAACCACCTTGCTCTTTCCAGATCCGTCGTTGTCTTGAGTTGAGTCTCTTATCGCCGTTGGTTTCTATCTCAGACGCGCCCTCCGAAGATCTGTTCGTCACATCTCTCCTCCATCAAGCCTGGTTCTGTCTGTTGTGGACTTCACCGCATCCTCTAGCCTACCTAGCTAGACCATATGTTGCTTCAGAAGCAAAGTTTCTGCTTGCCTATCCAGATCCCTCGTCCCTCAAGCTTGCCCCTTTTGCTTCCAGATCTGGGTTGCTTATCATTCCACGAAGAATGTCGGTCTTCATTGTCCTTTTATCTCACGTGGTGAGGCTCTATTCTATGTTCCAAAGGTTGTTTGATGGTGTATCTCTCTCTTGTGAAGCTTCCCAAACGCTCCAAGTTGATATGCTTCAATTCGGTAAAGTGTTTTGCTCTCTGTACTTTAAAGACTCTGAAATCTGTCTCTCCTTCCCTTTGCCATTGATAATCCAATTTGATTGATGGACTAGCTCTAGTTTAGTGGATTTTTGGTTAGTATTAGTGAGGAGGTGGGTGAACATGATTTCTTTATTAGTTTGGTATACGACTGTGTTAGTGTTACGTGGTTTGGTGTGAATGAGTTGGATTTTTCTTCCTTTAATTCCTATGTTAAGAGACCACATCCTCTGCACTTCACAGATGTTTCGTCAAATGTGGTGAAAAAGCCAATCCCTTAGCTATCGTATTTACGATCAACCCTAGAAAGCTTAAATGGATCTTTGTACTATTCTCTAATCTCAAACATACTCAACCTACTAGAAGCTTGTTGTATCATGCTTCCTTTAGTTCTGGTTCTGTTGAGATCAAGATTGTTAGTACTAGATGTTTATGTGCTACTTTAGTGGATGGTTGTGATAGTTCTTTATGGACGTGTGATTATGTGTTTGAGAACCGTATCTATAGACTCATCAATTATGAAAATCTTAGCATTGTGATCACAAGCCGGGTTCTAAGGGTGGTGGTAGTCCAATTGTTGGAAGTCATTACCAGTCCTTTAGACAACTCCTCTTTAGGGTTATTTATTCAAATTTCCTCTTGTCGAGACCAAGAGTGAACATCATTCTCTTCACTTTTATATCTCTCTTGGAGAGTGATCTTCTCTTTAATGAAGAGAATCCCCCTACCGCACTTCTTTTCAAGGAGAAGTTTCCTTTCTTGGCTCCCTAAACCGAAGAATTGGATAGGTATCCAAACCGTTTTGCTATCTTGTGTAAAGGTTTGCTCTAAGCCGAAAGATGCATCGAAGTTTATCATGCTGAAGTTCGTGGTTGTGGATTTTTTGCAAAATTCACCTTTTAAGGTGCCTTCCCCTTGTTTAGCTAAGGAAGCAGTTTCAACCTTTAAGTCTTCCACGGATATGAAGTTGTATAGCTTCTTTGAAACTGGCGCTATCGGTTCATTAAGCACCGCCAAGCTTGTGTATCTATCTTTATCATGTTTTATGGCTGTTATGTTTGTTTTGGCCTTTAAGCCTTTATCTCAGGATATATTCGAAGCGGTTTATTCTTATGTAAACGTTTAATAGTGGAATGAAATATTGGTGCACAAAAAAAGAGTACTAACAATCTAAAATCTTCTCATAGAGATTCGTTGTGAGAATTTTTTATAAAGAAAAATAGTCATATAAAAAACTTTAATGTTAAAATTTTATAGTGTGAAATATTTTGTACTTAAGACGCATCAAACAATAAAAAAATTGAATGCTCATGTAAGAATCATATATATATTGAGGAACCATATATGGAAGTATAGGATTCTTTCGTATCATATATTTATGTACAAAGACTGTGGCTGTATATAACTTGTAAATCATATTCATTCTGATAATAAGAAACCCTTTACACAAATTAGTTTCTTGACATGGTATCAGAACCTAACCTAAAACTTTAGGTTTTTTTTTACGGCTACAATTTTTTTTTCTTTTCTCTTCTCCTCTGTTCTTCGACTCTGCGTTACCTTCTTCACGTTTCGAAACATGTCCGACGATACCTCCAATCCTTCTAATCCCTCGGTACACTCTGTTCCAACACGAAGAAGGATCGATCAATATGACATTTCTGCTGGAGATAATCCTGGATCTGTTATTTCTCAGCCTCCGTTACGTGGTTCTAATTACGATGAGTGGTCTATGAACTTACGTCTTGCGTTACGTGCCCGGAAGAAATTCGGTTTTGCATATGGTTCTATTCCAAAACCAGCTGATGATTCTGAAGATTTGGACGACCGGTGGGAAAATAATGCGATGGTTGTTTCATGGATTAAACTAACCATTACTCATGATTTGAGCAGTTCGTTATCTCATCACGAGATCGCTCATGACTTATGGACCCAAATACAACGACATTTCTCGGTTAAGAATGGGCAGCGGGTTCAACGACTCAAGACTGAACTTGCAAATTGTCACCAAAGAGGCCTTGCTGTCAAGGCATATTATGGGAAATTAACCAAGCTTTGGTCTGGTTTGTCTGATTTTCAACCTGCTAAAACCGCCGATGAAATTGCTCGGGAAAGGGAAGAGGACAAGCTCCATCAATTTTTAATGGGCTTAGATGATTCTGTTTTCGGGCCTGTGAAATCATCCTTACTCTCTCGGGATCCTCTCCCTTCGGTGGATGAGGCATATCAGGTTGTTATACAAGATGAAGAGTCAAGACATGCTAGCCGTTTGATGGATGAACGTGTAGATGCGCCTAGTTTTGCTGTTCAAACGACCAATTCTGCGTTTGATAACATGAGCCTTGCGGTTCAATCCTTGAACTCTAACACGCGATCTACAGCAGTGTTAAAGGATCCTTCGGCACTATGTTCTAGCTGTGGTCGTAAGGGGCATTTAGCCAAAAATTGCTTTCGCAAAATCGGTTACTCTTGGTGGTGGGGTGACAGACCTAAATTGAAATCTCAAGTGTCTGCTCCTCTACCTACTGCTCGTCGTTCTACTTCAAGTAATTCTTCTCGTCAACAAACTCCTGCAGCCAATCATCAAGCTAATCAGGTGGTTTCTGTCCAAACCGCACATCAAGCTCATTCCATGATTACCGATGCTGATAGACAAGGATTCACTGGTTTAAATGATCAACAATGGAAAGTGTTGGTTCAAATGCTCAATCAAAACGGCACAGGTTCTTCCTCTCGGTTTTCTGGTAAGCAATTTTTCGAGTCCTGGATCATAGATACAGGTGCTTCTAACCATATGACATGTTCTCTAGATTTTATTACTCATGTGCGTACAATGGATCCGGTTTATATCAAACTTCCGGATGGACGTTATACAACAACTACTGAACAAGGATCCATTTGTTTTGGTCCTAACCTACAGTTGATCAATGTGTTTTTTGTGGATGGATTACATTGCCATCTTATCTCCGTTTCTCAATTGACTCGGGATAGAGGGTGTCTCTTCCAGATTTCTAACTGACTTTGTGTTGTTCAGGACCGCATGTCTCAGACGATGATTGGAGTGGGTGAGCAAGTGAATGGCTTATATTGCTTTCGCGGAGTGGCTGCCAATGCAACAATCCACATCATGGAAACACAGCCCGTTGATGTGTTGCATCGTCGCTTAGGACACCCCTCTACTAAAGCTATGGAGATGTTGAAGTTATCTAGTACTAGTAGTCGAAATTGTTTTGATTCTAAAACTTGTGACGTTTGTATTCGCGCCAAGCAAACTCGTGACTCTTTCCCTTTGAGTAATACTAAGACTTCATCGGTTTTGATTTGTTTCATTGTGATATATGGGGTCCGTATCGGACTACTTCGATTTGTGGCTCGCGTTTCTTTCTAACTATCCTTGATGATTTTTCGCGTGCGGTGTGGATTTTCTTCTGCCCGATAAATCGTCTACAACCGCCACTCTCAGAAATTTCATAGCCTTTGTTGAAAGGCAGTTTGAAAGAAAAGTTAAAACAATTCAAAGCGATAACGGGTCTGAATTTCTCACACTCACAAGTTTCTTTCGGGAACATGGCATTGTACATGAAACATCATGGGTAGGCAGCCTCAACAAAATGGGCGGGTTGAAAGGAAACACCGCCACATCTTAAATGTAGCTCGGGCTCTACGATTTCAAGCTTCATTACCGGTGGAATTATGGAGTTTTTGTGCATTAACAGCGGGTTATTTGATCAACCGCACTCCTTCCGTGCTTCTTAATAGTAAAACGCCTTTTGAAGATCTATATAGTCGGCCGCCACCTATGAATCACCTTCGTGTTTTTGGGTGTTTATGTTATGTGCATAACCAAAAGCATAATGGGGATAAATTTGCATCACGCAGAAATCGTTCACTATTTCTTGGCTATCCATTCGGTAAGAAGGGTTGGACTACATATGATTTGGAGACTCAACGTATCTCTCATTCTTGTGATGTGGTCTTTATTGAAAATGAATTTCCATTGGCTGCATCTCCATCGCCTGTTCAAGAATTTGTACTTGCTCCTTCTACATCTTCTACTACATATATACCTGATGATGATATCTCTGTTTTACCTACAGTAACACCGAATCCAGCCTCTGTTTTGCCTAATCTCCCTGTTGAATCACTGGTGTCTCCTCTGTCCGGTGATACTCACGATTCTTCAGTCCCTGAATCTTTGTCTCCTCTCTCAGGTAATACATCTACTTCACAGGCTACAGTTCCTACCTCTCCTTTGTCTCACTCCCAAGCACTTACTCCAACCCCTGCTGCTACACCGGTTACTTCTTCTTCACCGGATTCAGTTTCACCAAATTTGGGTAGAGGAAAACGTCAGCGTTTTCGTTCGGTTAAGCTTAAGGATTATGTTGCCGCTACTACACATGAGCCTAATGATCATATGCCACCAGCCACTTGTTTGTATCAGATTACGTCATTCCTTGACAATACTCGATTTTCTTCAAACCATCAACCTTATCTTGCTGCTATTACTGATCACTATGTCCCTCATTCTTATAGTGAAGTTGTTACTCATGAATGCTGGCGCAAGGCTATGAGACTTTTGATTGATGCACTTGACGAAAATCAAACATGGACTGTTGAAGCATTACCTCCGGGAAAACGTGCAATAGGTACAAAATGGGTTTATACCATTAAATTTCGTGCTGATGGGACTATCGAACGTCATAAGGCTCACCTCATCGTTCTTGGTAATAACCAAACTGCGGGTCTTGATTACCATGAAACGTTTGCACCGGTTTGCAAGATGACTACAGTTCGTTCATTTCTTGAAGTCTCAGTGTCTCGACAATGGGAAATTCACCAGATGGATGTTCACAATGCCTTCTTGCACATCGATCTCACCGACGAAGTCTTTATCCGTCCTCCGCCGGGTTTCCGCACTGATGACAAACACCAAGTCTGCCGCTTACAAAAATCTTTATATGGTCTTTGCCAAGCTCCGCGGTGTTGGTTTGCTAAGCTTACTTCGGCTTTGCTTACATACAGGTTTCAACAGTCTCTCTCAGATCACTCTCTTTTCACGTATGTTGATCACGACTGTGACTCGCATCTCCATGTATTGATCTACGTTGATGATCTAATCATCTCGGGTAATACTTCGGTCCTAATTTCTGCATTTATGGAATATTTGAGTTCATGTTTTCATATGAAGGATCTAGGAGTTTTGAAGTATTTTTTGGGGATTGAAGTTGCTCGAAGTTCCCTTGGTATGTATCTTTGCCAACAGAAATACACCCTGGACATTATTGCTGATGCAGGTCTCTTAGGTGCGAAACCAGTCACTCATCCGGTTGAGTAAAACTAGCGCTTGTCCCTTGCTACTGGCGATTTTCTTACGGATCCAACTCCTTACCGTCGGTTAGTTGGACGTCTGATTTACCTATGTGTGACACGTCCGGATTTGTCTTATGTGGTGCATCTTCTCGCTCGATTTATGCACAATCCTTGGGTTGAACGTTGGGATGCGGTTCTTCGGGTAGTTCGTTATCTGAAGCTTAATCCCGGACAAGGAATATTATTACGCTCCGACTCTGACTTGCGTCTTATAGCATGGTGTGACTCTAACTGGTCGGGCTGTCCGCTCTCACGACGTTCTATTACTGCTTGGTTTATTTAGCTAGGTGACTCTCCGATCTCTTGGAAAACACGGAAACAAGACACGGTTTCTCGTTCCTCCGCCGAAGCGGAATATAGATCTATGGCTGATACGATTTGTGAGTTGCTTTGGCTGCGGGAGTTACTTACCACCTTAGGCGTCGACTGCACATACCCCATTCCGTTGAATTGTGATAACCAATCAGCGATTTATTTAAGCGCCAACCCGGTTTTCCATGAGCGGACGAAGCACACTGAATCCGATTGTCACTTTATTCGTGATGAAATTGTACGAGGCGTGATTGCTCCATCCTATGTTTCCGCGCATTCACAATTTGCCGATATCTTTACTAAAGCATTGGGAAGAAAAGAATTTGAGGCATTCAAGATCAAGTTGGGTATTTGTGACCTTCATACTCCACTTTGAGAGAATATTGAGGAACCATATATGGAAGTATAGGATTCTTTCGTATCATATATTTATGTACAAAGACTGTAGCTGTATATAACTTGTAAATCATATTCATTCTGATAATAAGAAACTTTTTACACAAATTAGTTTCTTGACAATATAAATAACCATAATATAAAATCTTCTCGTTGTGAGAATTTTCCCAAAGAGATTGGTTGTGAAAATGTTTGATAAGAGGAAATATTGTCATAATGTGAAAATATTTTCTAATTTAAGACACATTAAGCAATCAAAAGACTGAATGCTCATGTACGATTCGTATATAAATAATCCCATAGGCCCTGTTTTTTTTTTTAATCGCTAACAGGAGTAATGAAAAGGAAATAGGCAACGTTGAATCACTAATGATCGCTCTAACTTGTTGTTGTAGACTTCGACGTTAACGCTTACATTTCTTTTTCAACCGCTAATAATTTTGACAATAACAAGTAAGTTTTGCATTATCATTGTAATTAACAACGGGTGATAGAACTTTATAACTTTCAATAGCGAGTAATATTATTTACACATGTTTTTTTTTATACTGCTATAACTACTGCCAACAACGCTACAAAGAACATGCCCATAATAAAATACTTTGAAAAAGAGGTTATGATAGTTTTTGATATAAAAAGGGTATACAACTAAAATGGTAAGAGAAAAATATTGTCCAATTAATAAGAAATTGTAATCCTAAATTGCATATTTTACTTGAATACATCTATAATAATCAAAGAACTCGATGCCCATGTTCAGTTTTGTTTTTACGATATGCAAATTTAGCATTGCAATATTATATAAGTAACAACAATCTAAAATCATCCCACATAGATAGGTTATGANATATATATATATATATATATATATATCAAATTATTAAGAAACTTTAATGCTAAATTTTCATACTATGAAACATTTTATACTTGAGACATCTATAACAAAAAAAACTAGATACATGTTCAGTTTGTTTTCGTTGTTATACTATTTCAACACTTTTGTTTCTATATTATAAGACAATTTATAATCTTTGAGATTATGGATAGATTATACACGAGATTAATTTTTAAAATATTTCAAATTAATAAGAAACTTTAATTTTAGATTTTCATAATGTGAAATCATTTTGTACTTCGGACATCTCTAACGATCAAAAGACTGAGTTTTCCATGTTCGGTTCATTTGCACTCTTATACAACTTCAACGCTTAAGTTTATATATATAAGACAAATTATAATTTTTTAGATTACGAATAGATTATGTGAGGTTATAATTAAAAAAAAAAAAATTCAAATCAAGAAGAAAACTTCAATACTAAAATTGCATATTGTGAAAATATTTTGTATTTGAGACACCTCTAACGATTAAATGACTAGATGTCTATGTTCAGTTTGTTTTCGTTGTTATACAACTTCAGCACTTTAGTTTCTATATATTAGACAATTTAAAATCTTTGAGATTATGGATAGATTATTTGAGATTAGTTTTTAAAAAAATTCAAATTAATAAAAAACTTGAGACACCTCTAATGATCAAAGTACTAGATGTTCATGTTCAGTTTGTTTTCACTTTATAGAACTTCAACACTTTAGTTTCTATATATTAAAAAAGTTAAAATAGATTAGATTATGTGAGATTAATTTTTAAAAATGTCAATTAATAAAAAGACGTTAATGCTAAAATTTGCATAATTTAAAAACATTTTGTATATGAAATATCTCTAACGATCAAAAGACCGGATGCTCATGTTTAATTTGATTTCGTTATTATACAACTTCAGCACTTTAGTTTCTATACAATAAGAAAAATTAAAATCTTTTGGGATATATTACTGGGTTAATTTTGGGATTGTGGTAGAAGAAGCTCCTACACAAACATCTTAGTTGGGAAGAATACTTCTTTAGAGGTTGTCTTTGTCTAATTCTCGCTGATAGAAAATGGAGATACGAATATAGCAATTGGTGAAATTAGACAGTGCACGTACATACTTGTCAAGCCTTAATTTATACACAAGCGTAGTGGCTTGTGTTCTGGTTACCTGATCACGCCTATCACATGATTACTATCTTCAAACTAAACTAGCATTCTATTATCAAAAGTACTCTTTCTCTCTCCTAAATCGTTTCTTTCTCGACTCTCTCTAGCATCACCGCTGGAGCATCACCGCTGGAGACCTGTGAAGGGAAGTAGTTTGAGGCGAGCCATCACCGACTGTTCGAATGTCTTCTCCGTGCACCACGGCCCCTGGACTCGCCGGTGAGAACCAACGGTGGCGAGCTCACTCAAAAACCATCGCCTCCCTCCGCCGCTACAATCGTCCAGTTTTTCTTCTACATGTAAACTCACAGCTGTCCTGGTGGTGAAGTGAAGTTCGATCCTCGGCAGTGCTTATCGACCAGTTAGCATGCGGTGAGGATGCATCGAGGACGGCGCAGGAAAGAAATCTGAAACTCAAGACGGCTAGGGTCTTCTCCTCAAAAGGTAAAAAAGTTTCTCTGTAAGCGGCGGTCATGCGGGAACCATGTCCGTCGTCCACAGATCTCTCTTCCATCCCACCGGTGAGATCACCTGTTTACCGAGACGCCGGAAACCTATTTGTGGTTCTCCTCTCCGGTCGTGACGTAGCCAGCTCATCATCCTCCTCTTCTTCTCCTTCGGGTCCTCCGTGAGAGGTTGTGGCAGATCTTCTTCAGGTGTCCGCCGTCGAGTCACCGCAGCTCTGTCGGCGGGGGATTAGAATTTTAGGGTTTTTTTATTTTTCTTGTGGGCTTTAGGATTTCTTCTGGTAACGGACATGTTGGGTCTTGAAGCTCATTCTGAGTTTATGTGTTTTAAGAAATTGTAGGCTTATTTTGGTGTTTGGGTTGAGGTTGTATTTAGACTATATTTGGTTCTATAATAATAAAACCTTTTTAAAAAAACTAAACTAGCATTTAAGAGAATTTAAGAACAAATTTTTAATAATTTGTAGTTTTTTGTTGTTGCAAATTTAAGAATTCCTCTTTAGAGACGAATAATATATAAAGTCCCAAAAAATTTTCACACCAAGAAAGTAAGAGAATCTACGAAACAAAGACAAGTAATACAAAAATTCTAATTTCAAATAAAAAACCAAGAGAGAAATTTGAGATTGAAAATGTGACGAGGCAGCAAAATCAACGAAAATTACTACAAAATAGATTTGTAAAATAAATTTGAGAAATTTCAACGGTTCGACTTTACAGTGTATCATAGCTAAGATCCTGGTTCAATCTCCGGAGGTTAGAGAATCGAGTATCCACTAACATTCCCGGTTCAGGTTGGTTTAGACACGTGGTGTGGCTAAATCCGGGTTGGGGTGTTACAAGTGGTATCATAGCTGGTTGTCACTCAAGTTTTGACCTGGAAGGCCGGTCCTGGTGCGCAACAAGAACGTGCACTCTATGCGTGGAGTGAATGTAATACCCTGGTTTATAGAGGAATGATGGTGCATGACGAGAGCTTAAGATAATTGATTTGCTTACCAATGTCATCAAAGTGCACTTATCTTTTCGATCACAGGTCCAGAGAGAACTTCACAGTTAAGCGTGCTTATGCTGGCGTAATCTAAGAGCATCTCCATCAATATATCTTAAGAGTTTCTTGAGAATAAAATATAATAAATTTTAAGAAACTTGGAGAGAGAAAGATCTTAATGGAGATGTTTAAGGATTGGTTTTTAAGGGTTTCTTGACACGTGGACCATTCTCATTGGTTCAAATATAATTTTGATTAAAAATATAAACAAAAATTAAAATATAAATATAAATGATATTATTTTTAATGGGTAGAAACTTTTATAGAGTTCTTAACTAATGGAGATGGTCTAAGGATGAGTGACCTTCCGGGAAGTCATTTCTGGAATTGTGCGAGTGGGACAAAGCATGGAGAAAGATCGAGTGGTGATCTACATGACCAGCAAATAAGTCTTTAAAACCTTCAAAGTAGCAGACATGACCGTCAGATAGTAGTGGGGCCCATGGGCCGAGAGAGTCGGAGACCCTAAATAGTATAGTGAATAGCCGTTAAATTTACACTTGGGTATATTTTTCGAAACAAAAATCTAAACTAGACCCGAACTAAAAAAATTTAAACCGAAATTGAACCATTTATCTTAGATATCCGGTTAAGTTTTATTATGATGGGTTTCGAGTATCCGGGCCCAATCGGATTCGATATGAATATTGGATCAGGTATCCGAAAAAATTTCCACTTACAATTAATAATAGAGATGTGAATGACCAAATAGTGAACGAGTACACAAAAAATGGACAAAAAGTGAATAAATAGTGAACGTCCAACACAAGGTGGACGAAGATTAAACGACCATATTAGAGCATTTTTATACACTAATATGAGATGTATAATTTTTGAAAATTTTCGGATACTATAATGTTTCAGGTTATTTGCAAATTTTGTGGGTATCTTATTGATTCACGTCTATTCGAATCCAAAATATATGAATTAATTAAGAATTAAAATTTTTCTAGTTTTTTTATAGTTCTCAATTTAGTGACTTAGACCCAATCGGTTCTTACTGAACCCGGCCCAAAGATCCAAAATGCCCATCTCTAAGTACAAAAAAAGAAAAAGAATACGTGAGTACATTGGCCCAAATGTAGTAATCTAAATGGCCCATGATTACAAAAAAATATATGTTGACAGTGGGATTTGAACCCACGCCCTTTCGGACCAGAACCTTAATCTGGCGCCTTAGACCAACTCGGCCATATCAACTTGTTGTTCATGTTTCTCTTGTTAATTTATATAAACCCAAATTGTAAATACAAATTAAATCTGGTAAATAAATAATATAGATGAATAAAATCTAATATATAAAAGAAAAGTTTGTGCCTCACAAGAGGATGACACATAAGCTTCCATCCTTTTGACATATCATCAT